>JAOTQR010045988.1:0-14961 GCA_025774065.1 Solanum ossicruentum
TGTGTGTGTGTGTCTATATATATATATATATATATATATATATATATATATATATATATATAAGTTGTGTAAAGAAGCTTACATAGACTCGTTCGGCCCTTTCTTCCACCCACACATCTGACTCCGGCTCATCACCTTTCTTTTGATAGGAGTCTTCTTGAAAACCTCATGACAAAATGAAACACGTCCCGATGCTTGCTCCTATAAATAATTAATAATACAATTAATAAAATAATTTGTTTAAGATTATCAATTTAAAGCTAAAATTTAAAAACCTTACCATCTCCTTCGAAATAGTCACAACACTCTTTGCATATCTAGTGTGCAACGACAACCCTTCAGACTATCTCTACCTTTTTTAGCTTACTCAGAAAAAGCTTTGAATTCGACGGAGTCTCAATACTGACATAACTCTTCATATAAGTGAGGCTGCAACCAATCCAAATGTTTTCCATCATCATGAGCTTTCTTGAGCCAGCTAGACAGTCTAGCGCTTGCTTTTCTCTCAAAAGTGGTTGCAATGACCATATTGTACTTTGGCTCCCAAGTACATAAATTCTGGAAACTAAAAAGGAAAAGTGTTCGAGAATTAATCAAATAAAGTATACTATACTATTTAAAATAAATATGTAAACATATATACCTTAAATTCATTAAACATCACCTGGGAGCTTTTGTTTGGAATCTCCCAAGATTGATATGGCTCATTAGATAGCCTCCAAACACTCTTGTAGGTCTTTAGTAGCATCCTTCGACGGATGCTACCTTTAATACATATAATAAACATATCGGTTCATGAATATTTTACTAACTAATGTAGCAACAAAATAAATAAATAAAAGAATAAACTTATGAAGCTCCATCAAGATCTATCATAACTCTCTCAAGTCTTTCCTACTGTCCAGGAGCTAATTGAGCCATATCTTGTGATGCCTCGGATGTAGCAGCAGAAGCAGGTGAAGTTGATGTCGAAAGATGCACATACTACTAAGTTAATGCAGGAGTAACTGTCTCATCACTAGAATCTCTGAGTCTTAAGGATGATAGGTGAGGAGATTGAAATGTGGGAGATGAAATTATGGGAGGTGAATAGTGGGAGATAGAGTACCCAAGGATGATAATACATGGGATCATAGTTATACTTAGGTTGATAGACAGGTGGTCTAGGTATAAAAAGTGAACCTGGGATGTGACGAAGAAGAAGCGTCATGTGGTCCGCGAAACTGATTATGGTAAGTAAAGGATCAATAGTCCCAAATTGTACAACTTGAATGGTAGGACATGTTGTGCGGCGCTTCATATCCAGGACTGAGGCAATATGTCCTGGGATATCCTCAAGATCAATAGGTGTCCTACTAGAATTTTTCTTCTTCCTCCTACCAGAACTGCTTAACCCATGATGATCTCAAGGTCTATCACTATCACCACCAGATAACATCTGTATATAAAGTAATAATACAATATATAAATAAATTTAATGTTAAAACAATAAATAACATACATACTAGTTATAATTTATCACTCTATTTCTCCTCTCTTGTTTCATTTTTTTCATCGTCCTATTCCTCCTCCTCAGTTGTTTCATATTTATTGCACTCCCATTCCTCCTCTTCAAATGATTCATATTCCTCATTTACTTCTTCCTCAACATTTGGCATTACAAGGTCGTCATCAAAAACCATTTTTAGTTTGTGCTGAGGATGTTCTAGTGTGGTTTCTGACTCAATATCAAATTGTTGTTGAACAAATGAAACACCATTTTGGTATGCATTTCTAATACATTCTCAATTTCTATTCTTCCCACAGGCTTTGTCTTAATAACAACCTTCCAATCAGTCTTATCTCTATGTAATGGATATGGAGCATAATGAAATTGCTTACCATTTTGTTTGATGATAAAAGAATCATCACTTGTGTATTATCTGGTGTGTTTAACTTCTATTATGTTATGTTGCTGGTCCACCCTTGTGCCTCTTTATGATGGATCAAAGCACTTACACAAAATAATACTATCTTTTCATAATCCCTCTTAAATATCTTACTTCAAGAATCTCTTGAATGACACCAAAATACTTAATAGTATGACCATTATCATCGACATCACCTTGAACACACACCACTATTATTGGTTTTCTTGTACATAGAAACTTGCTTAGTTTGAAACTTAAAACTATTCATACACTACTTATGCATTGTATGAATTTGAGAATCAGGTCCAAGTACGATCTCTCTCACAAATAGTGAATATTCGATGTTTGAGTATTAATAATAAACCTACAAATTATATTCATGATACTAAAATTTTGTATAAAATGAATATATTATACTTATCGATTCAATATGTTTAAACTTTCACATGTACATAATTCTTTAACCATGTTAAAAACCTTATATGTAGCTTCATTGCTCCATGTGTTTACAAACAAGCTGTTATTGACATGCACAATCTTGTCAGTTAGTACTAATATGTTACTATGAAATTTGATAATAGAATTTAACACTTACTCAAGATATAGGTGAATTTTGGGCAATTAAGTAATATATGGGTCATAGTATATTTTCTTTCCATAGTAGTGAGGCTTCATCTACTAGATCCTTGCCCACTTTGATTAAAACTTGAAATAGATGGAACAAAGAATCACTATCACCAATCATCATTGCGATTTGACCTATTTCTCCTATATGGGACTTCATCGCCAAAGTAGTAGGAGCAAAACTCACCAATTTCTCAGGCAATATGGGCTTGCACATTTATCCTTCAATCTGTCCTCTCAGCTTAATTAATTGTTTGTAGCTTTCAATTTTTTTACATATGTATGCAAATATGTTAACCATCACTAGAATATTGTCACACTCCAGGAGGATACCTTAGACATGGCTAGCACCCAAAGACTACTGCTAGTCCTGGAACGAACCACTTAGCCTTATCACATGCATTTAATCATAGTTTAACAAATCTGCAGAAGGCTAAAGATAAAATATGGTGGACAACCTCAATATATAGAGGCCATGGGCCAATAATCAAATTCCAATTCTTTGACATAAAAATAGTTTTAAGGGAAATCAGTCAAGAGATAAAGATCTCAACATCAACTCATCACTGTCTAGTCTATGAAGTCTATATCTCTCCTGTCTAGATGGTGTCAATGACAGGTTCATGGCTACCTTAACTCAAATAAAAAGAAACTTTAAACTCTAGTAGCTAGATGATAGTAATTTGGAAATCCTCAGAAAACAAGGAGGTCACACCGATCAACTGAAGGTGAATAGATCCTCAATGAAGTGCCTCAGTTAAGCTTCGTGAAGGCAATCTTGTGCCCATGAATGCAGAGTGTAAACTACGAGATGTGGTGTGATTGCGTCTTACCTTTCATGAAGGCGAAACACTTACAAGGTGTCATAGATGAAAAGACAAGTCACTTGTGACTTTGTCAGATACACTCAGAAAAAGGAGATCAGGGGCAGTGAATGAAATCAAATGCGAGGTAAACAATCCTTTATAACTTTGGCTCTCATATATCTTTAAGCAAAAATTCATAAGTTCTCCCTTCTTCATCCTTTTTGGTTACATATTAAAAAGTATCTTCACCTCAATCTACCTTTATTCTTGTTCATAGTTGACAGTCGGTGCAACCATGAGACTCCATAACATTAGTGCTGCTTTTTTGAAATCATTCTCACCATGGTTGTGAAGTTTGACACCAAGATAATCTTGCCCATTGTTGTTTTTTGAGGGTCATCTTCTTACTTCTGAGGTGTCACAGCTTTAGGTACATTAGGAGGAGATTTCTAGGCCTAAATATTGAAAAATGAAGTGGATTTGATGTTAATTGCTACTTGTTGTTTTGGTAGCTATTGAATGATGTAAGGGATAGATTTGGGGGTGATGTTTTGTCAATACAAGGCCATGAATGTATGTCTATCATGTGTTTGACCAAATACCTCTTCAAAATCTAAAATATGATGCCCATCATTTGTTTGACGAAATACCTCTTCAAAATCTAAAATATGATGCTAGTGACTGTTGCTCTTCGCGAACATGGGCACCACCTCACGATCACACTATTATGCAAATTCTTGGCCTTTCATGAATGCAGATAACTCTCTGCAAAGGTGAAATTCTAAAGTGGCTTGAACTCCACAAATTCACCAGTATGATCCCAGACACAAAAGTACAATATGTCATTGTTTGAAAATAGCAACACTTCACAATTTGATCCAAACTTTATCCAGTTGACTTTCTTGATCTAAATGTTTCCTGATACATGATTCAAAATGTCTATATGATGTTTTTGTAATATGGTTTTGATTTTAGGTCTAACTGGTTGATAATGGATCGTAACAACACACTTCATTAATTATTTATTTTGACTATGGCACGTCCTTGAGGGACTTGTATATATTGTGTTTTGGTTTAATTGATTTAATAGATTTGGTAGTTTCTTATTTTTCTTTTTAATGGTGTTTATAATCGATGGTTCTTAATGATGGATTGAGGGATGACTTTCATAAGGGCAAATAATCGATTAGGTGTGTGAGTGCATGAGTAGAATATGGTCTTTGGTGAAGTCTGAGCAACCACTGACTCTTGTTGGAGCTATACATTGGGATTGTGAGTTATTTGGCACTAATATATTTAGTCAAGTATCATGGATTATGATAAAGATAAACCCCTCCGATTTTTGAAAGTTAAATGGTTTTGAGATGATTTTGAGACAACGCATTGACTATGGTGACTCTTACTTTCTAGATGGATATATTTGAAAATGAGTCCCTTGTGTTTAACTTGAGAGTCGAATCGATCCTTTCCATCTTGATTTGCATGTCATGTGTATGGTGAGTTTTATTTGGTTCCTTGGTACATTTGTATCACTTAGAACTTGCCTTTTTGGTCTTGAAATGTTGGTCTTGATAGACCATGGCTGGAAAAATGATCTTAGGCATTCTTTCATTTGAATGGAGTCCACTTAGCCTAAATAGCCACCAAATGAATTGATTATATCCCTGATGTTCCTTTTGACCCTAATCCTTTCTATTGGCAACCTTAATTACAAGCCTTAAACCTTTTCTGAAAAGATATCCCACTTTTAAACCTTTATCCCTTATTGAATTCTACATGTTTGTGACAATTGAGCTTTAAGCCTAAGTTGGAGTGATAGGAGAAAAAGAAAAGGGTATCTACCACTTGGAGGCTTGTTAAGATAAAAAGAAAAAGAAAAATGAATAAAAAGTGCTTGAATGAAAATAATCCTCCAAAATGGTTGGAAGTGGGGCACCTAAGTGAAGAAAGAAGGGTTAAATGCGCATTGGTGTTAAATGCGAAATAAAGTGGAAAAGTTGGAAAATATGAATGTTTCATGTGGAGCGTAAAGTTGGTTAGTCACTGTTGTCCAAATTGTATCCTACATGATGTGTCGTAAAAATATAGCTTTTTTGATGCTTAAAACTTAGAATTTTGTATGTTTTTAACATGATGTTAGTACATTTGATGTATTTTGTGTTTGTTTTGCAGGTTTTCAGGGTTGGCATTGATTTTGGAAAAAATATGTAGAAGTTGCTTTTTTAAGGATCCATGAGACTGTTTATGAGCTGTAAAGTATTCTACGGGCTGTGAAGGAGGTGTTGTGTGGAATTCCAATGAAGGGTAGATTTTTGAAGTTTGGTCTACGAACATGCAAATGAGTTGTTGAATAATTTACAAGTCATAGATCAAATCTCGTACCCTAAGGATCAAAGAAGGAGGACTTTCTGAAGTTTCATCAGATGAAACCCTCTACACATCGGTAGAAACTTTAACAGGCCATAGAGAGGTTTCATAGAACATTAGTCTAGAACTGAAGCAATAATGTACGAAAGCCCAACTATGGGCCATAAATTAATATATGATCCCTAGTGCATCTTGTGAAGCGTTTCGACCTAGTTATCCTATTTTGTTTAAGACTTGTACTTTAAACATTATAAATAGTTTTTTAGGTTATTTTTCTCAGAGACTTCGAAGAGTCAACAAGTTTAAAGTAAAAAACAGTAGAGAAAAACATTCGAGAGTTTGAGAAACACTTGCACACTAAAGTTTCAGCTTTTAATTACAATCTTGTGATTCTCATTGAAACTTGGATTTTCTTGTGCTTAATTCAATTGAGTAAGTGCTTCATTTAGTGATTCAAATTAATAAGTTTTGCATCTACACAAATCATGAGTCGCTAAAACACAACTAGGATTGTTAGAACCATGAAGAACTAACAAGGTAAAACTAGATAATTCATAATTCTTGAAAAGTGTGCATGCATATATTAATTAATTCTCTTTATTTTGTATGTTTTCTAGTGCTGGCCTACATTAGAACTTGCCAAGTGTTACTGACTGGTCCAAGATCTTAATGAATAGGAAAAGAGATTAATTAATAGAATTCGATCGAAGTTTCTCATCTAATCAACCAAACTGGGCCATGGGGAGGTTGTACAGGGACAATAGGTAAGGGTTAGTAATGTCACACTATGGGGATGGATAAAGTTGCATTGTGAAATTCGCTTCTCGCCTGGGTCAAAGGGTTTAGTGAACTTAATTTTACCGTTCTGCATGCCACACACTAGAAAAGAATTAGCTTACCCAATGATACTAAGTTAGGGAATAGTGGGGAACACAATACCATAGTTTCTCTCCATATTGGTTAAACCCTTGTATTAGTAGGTTTACTTTTAGTTTGATACTACAACCCCCTTCCCCTTTGGGGAGATAAGTTGGTTAATAAGCCAAATTGCAGAACTAAATTCTTCTATATTCCCTTGGATTCGATCCTAACCTTGGTTAGGTTCTATATCTGAACAATGATTGCTTTAGCCTAAAAAAGGTGTAGCTTGGGCGACATCATGATGTTTGCTCTGTTGTCATGGAATACAACTAAACTTGCTTAATTCAAGTAACTTTAAAATTAATCCTTATTTTCCCTCATTTTATGTTTTGTTTTTTATTTTCATTCAAGGTGTAAGTATAGTGTATGCCCAACACGTGAAGTCGAGGCATATACTTGACTCTGTTTGACCCAGAGTTGCAGAGATGAATGAGAAGAATGGCCTAAGATAATGCTAATAATACGACAAAGTAGCTCTGAACCGAAACAATAATGAGAATGGCAACAATGAAAACTCACCTCTTCTTCAGCCTATGACTCGTAGAACCTTCTACAGGTCGTACCTAGTCATGGTGAACACTATTTTACAAGAGCCTTCTACGACTTATTTCCACTACGGCCCGTAGAGGTGCTTTTGTAGACCCTTTTTCAACTAAGTCTAATATATTTTTGCATTTCATTTTATGATTTTAAGGGCTAACCAAGGTGCATAAATGTGTATGTTTTAGCGACTATTGCCCTGAAAGCAAGACGTGTGAAAATGAAGTCCATGCAGAGGAGGCTCAGAGATGAGCCCTTGGGGAGGAGTAGACCCCCACACTTAGTGGATCATTAGAGGAGCTCAGCATCCAACCTGACCTGGATGTTGACAAACCACAGACTTGGGGTGTCGCTAGACTTTGGTAGACCCAGGCTTTTGTCGTTCGTACTCCCTAATATGATGTCGGAGACCATGATAAGAGTAACTCTACTCAGATGATTCCGTCCAGAGAGGAGTCTAGCTTCAAGTTAGGCTCTGATAATGAGTTAGAGATAGAGTCTTTTGCCGTACCATGGGCATCACCATCACCCCGAGATGGTCTTACTAGTCAGTGGTGTGTCAAGGGAATGTGGGGCATATATATAGAGGACGTGCAGACTACTGAGTGAGCCAAGCCAGCCCGCTCCATTTTTGAGGAGCCTCGGGTCATCTTAACTGGATTAGATAGTGTCCTCAGTCTTTAGGACACTATTAGATGATATGGGCTCCAATGGATGACCAAATCGCTAGGGATGTACTCCTCGACCATGGTGAGCAAGTTCTATGCATCATATGCAACCACCATTATGAGCACTCTTCCCAAGGGGAAGAAGCCCCATGCTCAGTCTAAACTAACACAGACTATGGTGAGGGGTCAGCAGGTAGATATCTCGAAGACCACAATCCGCTGCATGTTATTTGGGGATGAGTTCCCTGCCCCAATATCCACAATAGAGTTTGACCACAGAGGGAGGCAGATTCATGACTTGATCCTAACGAGAGATGCAGACAAAGCTAGCTTGATGAGATGGGTGGTTTCATTACTGAGCATGGTCCAGAGCCTATATTGGTTGCCACTCACTCGAAGACTATTATGATGGCTTCTCTTAGTTTACCCGCCAAAGTTTGGTGAGCGATTGTCAGATCACGTATCTAGCCAACACTTGCTGATAACACTTTAATGCCGGAGCATGTAGTGCTAGTTTCTAGCATCTTGGCTGGCTATGAGATAGATTGGGCCCATCTCATCGCAGAGCAAATCCACGAGGCAGCCTTGAAGAGGTCTACCTCCATCTCCATCCCATGCTTGATCTACAAATTCTATCTCAAGTCGGGGGTAAAGAGTGTACACTAGCTGGACTCACTTATCAAGGTCCAACATACTTTGGATGCCAGCCTAATTAAGGCTAAGGAGAACCCGGTAGCACTCCTGCGAGCACCGCACCTGCCAACTCCCATGCCAAAGATGATCACCCCAATGCCACTGCCTAAGGTTCCACCCACCACCACTACTGTTGGTACCACAGAGGATAGGAGCCCACAGACTGAGATAGATGAGCAGAGGGGCCCACTACTACTACTTCTGAACCATAAGCCACTTCATCACTGACATCACCCGCGGGCGTAGTTTACGTGTTCGTAGTATTTATCCACGTCATGGCATAGAGATTGTTATATGCTAAGTCACAATTGATCAGTTAGTTTAACATAGTAGGCCTTGGGTCCATCAGGCTATAACAGAATCAAAAGGTCGCATGCAAGCATACACAGCTATAGCTATTCAGGACCGTCATTCCACCGTGGATGCCCGCATTGATGCCTTCGAGCTTAGGGTCCAGCAGAGCTTGAGCATAACTCGAGCAGTAGATATGATGGCTATACAGATGGAGATCTAGCAACTCTAAGCTAACATGATGGAAACATTAGCAGCACTGATGACCTTACAAGAGACTAAACTCTAAATGCCGGTGGTGGATCTATTTGCTCCTAAAGAGCGCAGTCAGCCTTCCCATGGGAAGAGGCCCCACCCAGATGATAATCCAGATGTCATATGATTACATACTAGGCTAATAGAGTAGGAGAAGCTGAAACTTTTCTTGATGCAGTTGAGGCAGGAGGCAGAGTTACGACAGGCTCATGCGCTTGAGCAGGTGAGGGGTGCTGGCCCTTCCAGTCATGGTGCTACTACTAAGGAGGCCACCACATAGGGTGAGGGTGGTCAGACTAAACCACACATTATCGCTTAGGCATCTAGGCATGGTTTTTGATCGCGATGCTTTATTTGGTTATGATTGTGTGCATTGAGGACAATGCACCTCTTTTTCGATGGGGTGCGGATAGTTAAGGGCCTTGGTGAAGTCTGAGCAGCCTTGGCTTATAACTACCCTAATTTTTGAATCCTAGGGGTTCTCTTACTTGTGTTCATTTTCCCCATGGATATTTATTTTTTGTTGAACCAGCATGTTTAGGATGCCTAGGTAGTATTTGTAGCATATAGAATCGATATCTATGTCATATATGTGTTTTTGTGCTTTTTGTGAAAAATGATACCCACCAATTTTTTAATTGGTTAGTCTATATAGAAACCATGCATGTTCAAGTCTGTTAACAGTGCTTGTTTTTATAAATGAGGATAAATTGAGATGAAAAGCATGATCACTGGCAGGGAATCATGCTTTTCACAGGATTTGAGAGTCTTTTGTTGATAATGAAATCAGTGCCATGTGACTGTGAGCTTAATTTGTTAAATGCATATATTGCGTTTTGATTCAAAACATGCCCTGTTACTCTAATTTAGACTGTAGGTTTAGATGATTAGGAAAGGATCTTAGGCCATTATTCATAACAGTCCACTTAGCGTAAATAGCCAACTAAATATGTAGAATATCACTTGATCCTAATGTTTGAGCCTGACATATAATTTTTCTTTGTAAAAACCTAATTGACCTGGCCTTATTAGTTGTAAAATCCTGAAATTGGCCTTGGTCCTTCCTTGAACATTGTGCACCTTAACTTAGGGAAAAAGCCTAAGTTGAGGGTGGCTACCAAAAAGGCCCTGGTTTCGAGGGTTGATAATGTGCATCTCAACTCAGGCCAAAAGCCTAAGTTGAGGGTGGATGGTGTAAGGGTAAAACACAAAATGAGGGAGAAAGTTGGTGATGCATGGAAAAGGAAAAAAACATGTACTAGGTGTAAGAAAAATGAGTAATGCCTTAGTTATGAGTTAAAAAGAAAAATGAAGTGTAAATACATGGCAAAAAGAGGCAAAGTGAAAAGAAAACACCCAAAAAAACTTGAAACAGGAGAAAGGGAGAAGGGAATGAAAAATAACAGTGTTGGTAGGGCAAAGTGTAGAAAAATCCAGTGTTGAAGAGGGCCTTTAGTTACTATGTTCACAAAATATCACACCAAAGCCCACTAAGCCTATGTTACAAGCTTGTAAAGTCCTAAAGTGATCCTAGTCCAAGCAATCAAAGGTTTTAGTCAAGAGTACAGGGGCAAACATATGGTATTGGGCATGATACATGAATATCTTTTGCGAGAGTGAGTGATATTGCATAGTCGTAAGATTATACATGAAAACATCACTGAGAGTGAGATATGGGACTTCCTTTTATGAGGGCACTTCCATTGCATTGTTAATATTAGACTTATTCAGTGATTATGGTTTGTTGATAGTACCTCACTTGTCATAGTTGTATTGTCACATTCATTAGTCTGTATTAGTTTGTTGGATAGCTATCTGATTGAGTTTTGAAAAGTGTTCGGGGTATCTAGGCTTATGCTTGATGAGATGTATGCTATTAGATTGAGGTCAATGTGTTACTATACTACTTATATAGATTGAGTCTGTCGCTTGAGGACAAGCAACAATTTTTAGTTGAGGTATTGATGTGCTATGAAAATACAATACTTTTGATGCTTAAAACTTGGAACTTTGTGTGTTATCAGTGTGATGTTAGTGGGTTTGATATGTATTTGTGTTTGTTTTGTTGGATTTTAGTGTTGGCATTGATTTTGGAAAAAAATGCAGAAGTTGCTAATTTTGAGGATCCACGAGAGCCTTTATGGGTAGTAAAGTATTCTATGGGTCGTGAAGGAGGTCTCTTGTGGAATTCCAGTGAAGGATAGATTTCTGAAGGTTGGTATATGAACATGAAGATGAGTCGTGGAACAATTTATGAGTGGTAGATTAGGTCTTGTACCTTGAGGATTAGAGAAGGAGGACTTTCTAAAATTTCATCAGATGAAACCCCCTACGAGCCGTAGATGTCACGACCCAAGCCTAGGTGCTCGACATGACATGGCACAAGGGGAACCCAAAGAGACCCCAAACAAGCCTCTTAGAACATTAGTACACATTATTGGTCACGGAAACAATAAAACAAGCATCAAGAGATAATAAAGTAGGCAACCAGGGCTAAGAGAAAGTACTTTCATGCCATAGACATCAAGAACAATAGAGTCAAGAATCTTAGCTTAGATGCATAACATGTCTAACAAATACCTCTAATACATAGATAAGAGTGAAGGCCAAGACAAAGCAACCGGGCTCACCCTCATAGTCAGAACAGACAATAAAGAAGAATGACTCAATACATAATAAGTGTAACATAGATTGAGGTCCCCAAAGTGGAGAACTCACCACAACTTGAGTAATACCAATCTAGTTGTGTGGAGGAGGATGATCAACTTGGACACCAGTCCCTACATGGTGATATCATGTAGGCAAGACCATGTGTTAGTATGTTTGAATGTACTAAGTATGTAGGATGCAATACAACAAGAATTAAGCATCATAGTCAAAATGCGTAACAATAGGAAATCAACATAATATAACAATATGGCATATATGATCAATGCATAGGTAAATCATGCTTAAGTAACTCATGCTCTTATATGATATCGTATATGTAAAAAAGACCAGCTAGATTTCCAAAGTACAAACCCCTTGGTAGGTTGGTCAAAATGTCGCCCCATCACTAGGTGGAGACGTACAAACCCTTCACTTTGTTAGTGATCATGTTGCCCTATCACCCCAGTGGAGAAGTACAAACCCTTCACTTGGTTGATGAGTACAAAACCCCATCTAGGTTAGTGATGATGTTTCCCCATCACTAGGTGGAGAAGTACAAACCCTTCACTAGGTTGATGAGTAGAAACCCCCATCTAGGTTATCTAGGTTTTTAGTCTCCCAGGATTGGGCACGGTCTAATGCAACATCATATATAGAATTTATCATATACATAAGCTTATTTCATCATCATATAGTCAATCATATCATATCTCATACTTTGGCCCTTCACTTCCTCAAGAACCCACATCCAGACATTTTATCAAAGACTTAGAGGGTCTGTCATACTAGTATAAAACCATGAAATATAGAGATGAAATCATGAAGTAAAACAAATTGTAAAACCATCAATCAACACATTGCAATACCCTCAAACGATATACATCAAAACCCCTCCTCAGATCTTACAATAGATTAAGGATTTATAGCTCAAAACATAGCAAAATAGTCACAACTTTACATAGCTTTAACATAGTGTACAGTGAATTTCATAATAAGAAAGACCTATTTGTAAATCAACTTTAAAACATGTAATTTGAGTAAAAAGGAGGCGTGGGTATCATAGGTGAAAGGAACCCATGAAAGAAATCCACATACCTTAGCTTAGAGATGATCTTGGTGAAGATTGGAGATGGAGACTTGAAGCTTGAAGAATCTTGAAGGAGAACCTTAGCTTGGTATGAGGGTTTGGGACTTGAATTTAGGAGTGAAGATATGACCCAGTGTTTTAGTGAGTATTGGGGAATGTTTAGGATGATATGAGGCCAAAATAAGACTAAGTATAGGTAAAAATACGGTTGGGAACACTTAGGCCCAAGACCCCAAAGCTATGGACCGAGGTATAAATCATTGGCAACAAAATACACAGGTCCACAATATGGACCAATCGCGGAGGCCAAATTAACACATGTCCGCGACAGCTATGCGTTATGATTCTGTCATGGATCGTATCTAGAAATTAAAATTTTGGAAATTTAAAATTGTGATTCGATTGCTCTAAAATTAGGGTTAGACCCTTTTTCCCTACCTTGAACAAGAATATGAAGTCGGATTTTTGATATCGTACACTAATTTTGAGATATATGGAATTTGAAATTCTGGGCATTCTGAGACACATTTTTGAGGAATTTTTGGGGTCGTTTCAATATCTTCCCCATGGAAACATTCATCTCTAAATGTAAAATAGAAGTAGAAGAAAAGAGTTATCAAGAATAAATCAGCCCCAACAAGAATGCAACATTACATTTAAAATACCATTTTCAAATCTTAACATAAGTGTAAAATCATCATAACTTGCCAACTTAAACATGAATGCATATAAATAACATAAGGGTTGAAACACAAGACTTGAGATTACATTAGGGAGTCAGAATCAGTACCTTAGGCTTGAGTGGAGTGGAAAGGATAAGGATACCGCTTTTGCATGTCCGTCTCGGCCTCCCAAGTAGCACTCTCAACTTGTTGGTTCCTCCAAAGGAACTTAACAGATGCCACCTCTTTGTTCCTCAATCTTTTCACTTGCCGATCATAAATTTGAACTGAATTCTCCTTATAAGTCAAGTTATTCTCAACAACATCCACAACATCAGAGGTACAATAGCATCAAGATCACCAATATATTTTCGCACCATAGAGACATGGAACACCGGATGAACCAAATTCATTTCACTAGGAAACTTCAATTTATAAGCTACGTTGCCAACCCTCTTTAGTGCCTCATAAGGACCAATATATCTTGGACTCAACTTCCCTTTTTTACCAAAGCTGACCATACCTTTCATTGGAGAAACCTTCAAATATACCCAATCACCTACTTTGAATTCAAGGTCTCTTTTTCTCACAACAACATAGGATTTTTGATGACTTTAGGCTATCCTCAATCTCTCCCCAATCATCCTAAACTTCACAAGAGCCTCCATAACCAGATCCAGTCCCAATAAAGCCACCTCTCTAACGTCAAACCACCCAATTGGTGATCTACAATATCTCCCGTAAAGAGCCTCAAAAGGAGTCATACCGATGCTAGAGTGATAGCTATTGTTGTAGGCAAACTCAATCAAAGGAAGATGGTCATTCCAACTACCCTTCTACTCCAATACAAATTCCCTAAGCATATCTTCAAGGGTTTGAATGGTTCTTTTGGCTTGGCCATCCGTATGAGGGTGAAAGGTCGTACTAAGGTGAACTTTTGTACCAAGACCCGTTTGGAAAGACCTCCAAAAGTGTGAAGAGAATTATGAACCATGATCTAATATGATGGACAAAGGAACCCCATGAAACCTTACTAACTCATGAATGTACTGATGTGCTGTCAAAATACAGCACATTTGATGCCTAAAAAAAGGGATTTTCTGAGTTCTTAATGCAACTTTTTATGGTTTTTATATGCTTTTGTGTTTTTCTTGCAGAAAAGTTAGGTTGGCATGATTTTGAAGAAAAGTTGCAGATTTCACTGAAGCTTAGGACAGACAAGCATACTTACGAGTCGTAGCCCAAGCTATGAGTCGTAGGGTGTGTCGAAGAAATAATCAAAGACCAAAAATACAAAAATCTTCTAAGTGGAGGTTACCCCTACGAGGCCATCCTACAAGTCATAAGTTTCACTACAACTCGTATAGGTGGAGTCATAGCACGAATCAGAGAGCCAAAATGTTGGATGAAAAATGTAACACCCCACATCTTACACTACTAGTACAATTCAAATGAAATATGACATGGTTTGGACAAATTGACACTAAT
>JAOTQR010046029.1:0-49793 GCA_025774065.1 Solanum ossicruentum
ATGATGTGATTATTAGGCGGCAGGACCGCAGTGGAGACCTTGTCGGCCCGCATTTATGTATATGTATAAAGAATTATATATTGTATTGTTGTCTGGGATGCTGCTAAGTTTTATTGCAGGTGAGGTTAGATAATAAAACAGAGGAAACTCTTCCGAAATTACGGCAGGTTTCCGGGTCGGATAGATTGGGAAATTCGGATAAGTATGTGTCTAGATGCCCCTTATCGGGTACTGGTCACGACCCTAGGATGGGTGTGACATAAACAACATTAGACACACTGTTATGAATTCTTATTTGTACTCTTAAATTCATATATAAAACTTATATGTCATATTAATATAATTTAACAGTTATGAAATTTTATTTTCACCGCATCCTGACATAGTATTTTGATAAATAAGTTTTTAATAATTCAATTCGTCAAATGGATATATATAAGTTTTGCAAACATTTTACAGATACCTATTAATATATATATATAACACCCTTTTTTTAAGTAATCTTTGTTATACATATACACTTATTATATAAGAAAATTATTTAATATCGAAATATATATAATTATACATTCAAACTGATCATTTTTTACAAAATGCAATAATAATAAGTGCTACGTCTATATTGGTCGCCTGTGTCTTAGACAATATATATGCCTTTCACATTTTTCCTCTCAACATAATCAATAACTCTTTACACATCTATATCATTATTCCATTATATTTCTTTACAAGTGATTTACAATAAACACTATGCATACATAAATGGATATATGGCGCTAACTACATTATAAATAACATATACATTTTGCAATGTAAATATACGCTGTTTGTGTTATTGTGAACATTGCTCTCGATACTAAAGAAAAAAAATTTTAATCCAACACAACAACTATTAGACATAGGCGCACAATTGAAAATGTGGTGCACCATTTATTTTTATTTCAAAACAACTGAAAATTTATTCGAACTCAATTATTCAAAACAGAGATACTAAAAAAAATGGGAAGTATAACAATTCACATCAACAATGTATGATTAATAACCTAAGGAATTTGGGGCCTATTTCTGCATGTATGCTTATTATGCCCCGCAATTGTCACGATCAAAACTTAGGGCCTAGACGTGACACGGCGAATGGGGAACCCGAAGGGATCCCAATCAAGCCTCTCAACGTATCATTACACATCCTTGATCGCGGAAGAAATAAGACAACAATAAGATATAGTAAAAAGGGAACACGAGGCTAAGAGACATCTATCATATCATAAAACATCAGAAAGTAAACGGGAGTCAAAGCTCATTGCATCGTTACATACTTGTCCAACAATACCTCTAAACATAGAGCTTAGCGGGGGCCAAGACGCACCGGGCTCTCCCTCTTAATAATGACCATAGGTAAACCAAATACACAAGATGTAGTCTAAACATAAGTATGAAAGAGGATAGATATCATCCCCGACATGTGGACACACCATAAGCTAACTTGAACAATCCGTCTAGCCACGTGGAGGAGAATCAGTAAGAGCTATAGTTCCTACATGGTGATATCATGTAGACACGGAGTATGCATTAGTACTTTTGAATGTACTAAGTAGTAGAATGCAATGCAACAAGAGATAAACACATGGCAAAATGCAATATCGTAAGCAAGAGATAACATATTAGCAATATGACATGAATGAATGATACTTGAAGTAAAACATGCTTATATAGAACATATTACATGTGAACAAGGTGACTATCATTAGATAAAAAAGTCCTGTTACCTCCTTGGTGAGGCAATTGAAGTATACACCCCGCAATATGGTAGCTCGGGCTACCACCCCCCGAGCTAGGTGAATGAGGTATGTATTCCTCAATATGATAGCACGAGCCTACAACCTCTCGAGCTAGGGGAATGAGGTATATATCCCTCAATATGGTAGCACGGGCCAACAACCCCAAAAGCTAGGCAATTGAGGTATATAACCCTCAACATGGTAGCACGGGACTATGACCCTGAGCTAGGCGAATGAGGCATATACCCCTCAATGTGGTAGTTCGGACGTACTACCCCCCTAAGTAGGCAATTGGTCAACTTTCATCACAAGGGATACTTTTCATGAAATCAACACATACATATCACGCTTTCATCATCATAAAGTCACTTAACTCATATGCCAAGCATTAGACCTTTAACAATTCAAGATACATTAACTGGACATTTTATCAAATACTTAGCGAGCATATATGAGGACATGTTCAAGTCATGCAAAATGTAGGAGTATAGATCATGAAATAATGAAATCAATGCATCTTATAATCATGTAAATCAGCCCACCAACATCATGGTAAAACCCCATCATGGGTAACTTGTAAAACATATCAAAACTTCACAATAGCTCATAGATTTCATGACTTAGAATCATGTATAATCTCAATAGACAAAGATTAACTCATAGTATAGGCTCAAAATAGATATTTATGCATAATAAAAAATATTTGACAAAACCTCAACATATTTCATGCTCATATTTCATAATAATAGATACCCATAAGAAATACATCTTTAAAATCATGCAATTTTCATAAAATAAGAAGATTGGGCTCCATGGATGAAAGGAACCCATGAATGAAATCCACATACCTTAGACCTTGAGTTTCTTGAAATTGATTTGAGGAAGACTTGAAGTTTCAAATGGGGTCTTAAAATCCACAACTTGTTCTTGAGTTTCCTTGAATTCTTATTAGGGTTTATAGGTTCTTGGGAGAATTTAAGAGTGTATTCTAATTGGGAGGAGTGAATTGATCTCTAGAAATGGGATTTAGGTCTTTAGCAAGTGTTAACATAACATAGGAATCCCTAAAAGACCAATAGAAATAATTAAATTTATAAAATTCCATTTACTAAATGAAATTTGGCAAAAACCCATAAATACCCCTACATAGACGAGTTCTACGAAAACATGGATAACTTCTTCATCCGAAATCTAAATAAAGTGAAACTAAGTACATTGGAAAACTAATTCAAAGAGCTTTAATTGGGTAGTTCGGGGGCCACTGAGGTCCTTGTGTGCTAAGAGATATGTTCCTTTAAAGTTGACCCTCCAACCAGTACTTGTGCAAAACTTAGCCAACGGAAATTCCTTTGAACTTAGCTTGATGTAGGAGACCCATGATGGTCATTAACGACATGAATAAGATTTTCTAAGATTTGAACGAGAGCTTGAAGATTGAATAAATGTCTTGAGATCCGAAATGAATTTAGGACACTTGAATTTAGATGAAATATTTGGTAAGTGTTAGAGAGGGTTTTGGGGAATGTCTTGAATTATATGGGATTGAAAATGACTAGATATAGGTGTTTTTACGCATAGCAAGCCTTAGGCCTAAGAAAAAAAAGGCCTTGAAATGGAACAACAAAATTGGCAACAAAAATACATAGAGGCGCGCCCCTGGCGCGTCACGCCATGGGCGCAGTTCCTCACTGTAAATCGACCACGTTGGAATTTGGAATTTTGAATTTTGATGTGGTTGCTCTAAAATCAGGGTTAAACCCATTTCCCACTAAATTCTACCCCCTGATCAAGAATATGAAGTCGGATTTTTGATGTCACGCATAAATTTTGAGAAGTACGAAAATTACAATTATGGGCATTTTTTAGGCATATTTTCAAGCACTTTTTGGGGTCGTTTCGGTATCTCCCCCTTGGGAACATTCGTCCCCGAATGTCAAAGAAATGTATATAAGAGAAGTAAGCAAGATGATTTCAACCCACACAAGAATGCAATAATGCACTGAAACATCACTTCAAAAATCTCAACATAGTATCAAAATCACCATGAACTGTCAATTTAAACATGACTGCCTGCAAATGACGTAAGGGCTGAAACTTAAGACTTAGAATCATTAAAAGGACTTGATTTGTTGTCATAAGCTTGATTAGAATGAAAGAGGTACAGATATTGCTTCTCCACACTGGCTTCGGCTCCCTGAATGACACTTTCGACTTGGCGATTCTTCCAAAGGTCCTTGACGAGCACAACATTCTTATTAATCAACTTTTCCACCGATCCATCCAATATTTCCACCGAGACCTTCTCTTAAGCTAATCATCCTCCACAACACCCACCATCCAAAAGTGTATTATAGCACTTGAATCACCAACACATCTCCTCAACCTAGATGCATGAAGAACCTAACGAACCATATCCATATTCATAAGCGAATCCCTATTCGCATGCAACCTCACCAACCTTCCTCAACACTCTATAAGAACCTACAACCCATGAACTCAACTCCCTTTCTTGCCAAACCGGACCACACCCTACTGGGGTGAAGGGGACTTCCAAATGAACCTAATCATCAACACCAGCACACATGGCCTACCTTAGTATCTAATGACACCTTCTCCTCCCTTGGGAGAAAACCCCCACTTTATCACCTCTCACCAAGGTCTTCAACTCTAACAAGGCGGGGTCAAAATCATGTTGTGCTTTCACCTCATCAACCAAGAAAGATCTAGAACCATTAGCCACCACTACATCAACACAGCCAATCTCTTCCAACCTAAGTCCCAATCTAGCCAACTAATGGACCTCTCTAGTCGTCTCTTGCCATCACCATCAACATATATTAGGCTACCCATAGACATCCTACCTAGAGCATCAACCACACATTAGCCTTACCAAGGTGATAATGCACACTCATATCATACTTCTTAAGGAGTTCTAACCACCTTCTTGTTATCCTTAATTCACACCCATCATATTTAGAAAACAACCTTTCATCACACCAAGACTTGCAGCACTACCCCTAAATGACGCATAAGCTATAAATAAGTCAATACTTCATCACTAGAGGCTACCACAATATGTCAAGGTAGGGTATAAAGACCCTATTCATGAGACCTATAGACATAACCAGTGCATAAGTCAACCAAACAACTACACCACAACTCAAGATGCTCACTCCTAGTCCGAAAGACATCTAGTGATATCACCTACCCTCATCCTCACTTGGGAATAAAAATCCGAACCAAAAATCAATCTTAAATAAGTGACTAACCCATTGAAGTTGGTCAAATAGATCATAAATCATTGGGAGAGGGTACTATTCTTTATGTTGACCCTAAGTCGTCAGTGGTCAATACACATTCTAAGGGAGCCATCTTTCCTCTACACAAACTACACCGGGAAGCTTACTAGGAAAGACGTTAAAGAACTCATCTATCATCTGAACAACTCAATAGAAATAACTTAGGTTCAACACCCCTAACTCTTACCAGATAATAAATGCCACCCTTAGGGATTAATTGTATCTCAAGACAAGAAACGGGCTTACCTCTTCACTACCACTCAAGAACGGGTTTATTAGGAAATCGGAATATAGCTCTACGGGTCTTACAATCAATGGGAACACAATATGCATGTAAACAATCCATCCCAAGAATGATCTTAAAATCTACCACATCTAATTCAACTAAATCACAAGGAAAGACCTAAATGCAACATGACCACAAAAAAATTTATATAGACCTTTCTAGCAATAATAGACTCACCACTGGAGTAGACACCAATAAGTTCACATAACAACTCGGGACACACAAGAAGCCCACTAGGAACCAAAAGGAATAACGAAAGGAATAGTGGAATCCAAATCCATAAAATCAAGATCTTCAACTTACCTACGAAGTACCATGCCAAGCCTAGCGACCCCTAGATGGGTATGGTTGAGAACGTCGATGACCATTCCTATGACCTTTAGGGACCCACGGACAATGCCTCCTTTTTGATCCACTCCACCATACCGTAAACACACACTTGAACCGATTAAGCAATATCCCGGGTGATACTTTCCACACTTGTTGCATGTAAGAGGAGCTTATCTACCATCATCTTCACCTTGATCAACATCACCACCTTTACCCTTGATACGCTTACGAGGACAATCATTTACCTTATGAACCATCTCCCCACGACCATAAAAAGCATTTGTATCCTTCAACCATGGGCCATCATTGCATCTACCACATCTTGGGCACCTAGCATAAGGCACCACACCACCCCTACCTTTTTTACTTTGGAACTTTCCTTTAAAATGGGTCCTCTTGTCCTCCTTACCCTTTCTCTTCCTCATCTTACCACTTGAAGTCTCGGGGGCACTCACTAGTTGATTGAGTTAAGTTGTCAAGTTTGTCACTCTTTTGGCCAATACCAATAGAGTATTGCAAATGTCTGCATTTGATATGTCATCGCCCTGAGTAGCTTAAGACATATTCTGAGATGCAATTATTAAAATAAGAAATAAGCCTTAGGGACTGAAGTCTACTGCACCACATAGATCAAAAGAAGGAAAACATTTCCTAAAATGCCTCATAGACTCTCATTCATAGTCGTAGTGTGCTTCACAACTATGAATAAGACTCTAATTGATGCAGTGTAGTGGACTCCAAGGACCATTAACAACCTATTGCTCTTATACCAAGTTTGTCACGATCCAAACCTAGGGCCTAGACGTGACACAATGAATGGGGAACCCCAAAGGACCCCAATCAAGTCTCTTAACATATCATTACACATCCTGGTCACAGAAGAAATAAGACAACAATAAGAGATAGTAAAAAGGGAACACGGGGCTAAGGGACATCTTTCATATAACAAAACATCAGAAAGTCAAAGGGAGTCAAAGCTTATAGCATCGTTACATACTTGTCCAACAACACCTATAAACATAAAACTTAGCGGGGGCCAAGACAAGCAACGGGTTCACCCTCTTGATTGAAATGACCCCAAAAAGTGCCTGAAAATGTGCCTCTAAAATGCACAGAATTGTAAGTTTCATATATCTCAAATCCATGCGTGATATCAAAAATATGACTTCATATTCTTGTTCAAGGGGTCAAACTGAGTGGAAAATAGGCCTAACCCCGATTTAAGAGCAACCGCAGCAAAATTTGAAAATCACAAAAATGTGATTTCCTGTGACGATCCGCGCCCCTAGCACAATGCGCCAAGGGTGTGGCACAATGTTATTTTTACCCAGTTTTGTTGAGTCGGTCCAAGACTTTTGAGTTTTGGGCCTAAGTGTTCCCAAACGTGAAAATACCTATACTTAGCCATATTTTACCTTCATATTATTCGAGACATTCCCCAATATTCACTCAAAAACTTAGCCAAATATTTCTCAACAAAATAAAATCCCAAAACTCATCCATATCTTAAGGTTCTCATTCAAGCTTCAAGTCTCCATCTCCAATCTTCTTCAAGGATTTTCCAAATGCTAAGGCATGTGGATTTCTTTCATGAGTTCCTTTCACCCTGACACCCAAGCTTCCATTTACTTAGAATTGCATGATTTAAAGTTGATTTACTCATGGTTCTTATGTATTATGAATTTCGCTGCACACTATGCTGGGGTTTCATGAAATTATGACTGTTTTAGCATGTTTTGAGCTATGAATCGGTGATCTATTGTATGATTTGATGAAGGGTTTTGACTTATATTGATTGAGGGTGTTACCAAATATCTATTGATGGTTTTACATTGGATTTTTTATAGCATGATTCCACTCTTGAATTGCATGGTTTTACACTAGCACTACACACCCACCAAGTATTTGCTAAAATGTGTGGTTATGATTTTGTTGAGAAATGAAGGTCCAACGCATGTCTTATGAGTTGAAAGACTATATGATGATGAAGTGAATGCATGTATATGATATTATCTCTATAGTATGGGAAAAATGACGAATCCTCACTCAGGAGGTTGTAGGCCCGGGTAACTATGTTGAGGGATTTGTACCTCGATCACCTCTCTCGGGAGGTGGCAGGCCCATGCAACCATGTCGAGGGGTTTTTACCTAGAAAACCATGTTGGGAGAGTTTGTACCTCACCAACCACATGAAGGGGTTTGTACCTATGCGCCTCTCCAAGGAGGTGATAGGCCTTAGATATGAACTAACGTGGTCTCTCCTTACACATGGATTATGTTCTATATAAGGATGGTTTACTACAAGCATCATTCATACATGTCATATTGCTATATTTATTCATTGCCTATGTTATGCATTTTGTTTATGGTGCTTATCACTTGTTGCATTCATCCTACATACTTAGTACATTCAAATATACTAATGCATACTCTATGCCTACATGATGTCACCATGTAGGAACCGAAGCCCTGCTTGAGCATCTCCATCCACGTGATTAGTACAATTTCACTTAATCTTGTTGGTGAGTCCTCTATTGGTGGCATGTTATTTATGATATCATGATATGTTCTAAGACTACATTTCTATCATATATACATTGACTATGAGGGTGAGCCCGGTTGCTTATCTTGGCCCCTGCTCTTATCTATGTAGTACAAGTGTTGTTGGATATGTCATGTGTAATGTTATAAGCTTTGACTCTATCTTGACTCTTGTTGTTATGATATGAATGATGTCCCTTAGCCCTGGTTATCCCTATTTCTACTCTTTTGTTCCTACTTTATTGCTTCTGCGACCAAGGATATGTAATGTTGATATACTAAGAGGCTTGCTTGAGGTCCCTTCGAGTTCCCTTTGCGACATGTCATGTCTAGGCCCTAGTCTTTTGGTCGTAACAAACTTGGTATCAAAGCACTAGGTTGTTAGATCCTCGGAGTCCAATACAATCCGTCGATTAGAATCTTGTTCATGGTTGTGTTATGCACCACAACTATGAGCAAGAGGCTATGAGGCATTTAGGAAATGTTTCCCTTCTTCTTACTCTATGTCGTGATATAGAAGTTGAGGTAAGGTTTCCCCACTAACGATTGTCCTTTACTATGCTAGATCATGCATAACATAAGAGGAAGAATAACCCGCACTTTCGAGGAACAACTGGCTCATGGTGAGCTCTGGGGATGCTCTCACTTTACTTGAACAAGTTGTGGATAATCAAGCCAACCAAGGGGCCTAAGCCCCTCATGCTCCTACACCAACATCTCGGGTGAGATACTTCATGAGGATGAATCTCCCGAAATTCTATGGGTCAAAGGTGGATGAGGACCCTCAAGAGTTCATTGATGAGGTCTACAAGATGTTGGCTATCATGGGTGTGAGGTCGAAAGATAAGGCGGAGTTTGCGGCTTACCAACTCAAAGGGGTAGCACAAATTTAGTACACTCAATGGAAAGAGGAGAAGGGGAACAATAATGTGGTTTTATAGGAGGAGTTTAAGGTGGCTTTTCTTAATCGATTATTCCCGCTTGAGCTTAGCAAAGCCAAATTAGTGGAATTTATGAATTTGAAACAAGGATCTATGAGTGTGAGGGGGTATGCCCTCAAGTTCAACCAACTTTCAAAATACACTCCACACTGGGTGGCCGACTCAAGGTCTAGAGTGAATAAATTTATGATAGGTGTTCCTACTTGGTGAGTGAGGAGTGCCAGTCCACTATGTTGATTAGTGACATGTATTTGTCCCATTTAATGACCTACTGAATAAATGGAGGAGAAATTGAGGAAGAGAATGGGTCATGAGGCCAAGAGGGCCCGTTTTGAGGGAAAGTTCCAAAGTTGAAAGGGTGGTCAGTTCCATCAAGGACAAGGGTCTTCTCGTAGGAGGGTTGCCAATGACTTTCCAAGAGCCCAAGTTGTTGGACGTGTGGTTCCTAATGGTGGGTGTCCAAAATGTGGTAGGGGTCATAGTGGCCCATGCTTGAGGGATAATGATGCTAGTTATGGTTGTGGGGAAGTTGGGCATAAGGTGATAGATTGCCCTCAAAATCGCAACAAGGGTAAGGAGGTTCATCCACAAGATGCTAATGCGGTTCCTTTGGGGAGAGGTGGTCAACATGGTGGTGCCCCAAGGCATAATAGATTTTATGCACTCCAAGGCAAGGGGTTGAGGAAGTTTCTGATGTCATCATCGGTATGTTAAAAGTCTTTGATTTTGATGTGTATGCATTGATTGACCTAGGTACCACTCCTTCTTTGGTTACCCTCTTTGTTGCCAAAAAGTTTCATGCTGAGCTGAATTATTGTGTGAGTCGAGTCATATGAGGTATCTACTCCTATTGGTGCATCTATTGTTGCTCGAAAGGTCTATCAAAATTTTTCCATTTGTATCTTGCATAAAATATTGCCTTGTGATCTTGTTGAGTTAGATATGGTTGATTTTGATGTCATTCTTGGGATGGATTGGTTGCAAGATAACTATGGTTCTATTGATTGTAGAACCCATAGGGTCAAGTTCCAATTCCCAAATAAACTAATTCATGAGTAGGAGAGTCATGATGTAGTGGTCAAGGGTAGGCCCATCTCTTGCATTAAATCCTGTAAGTTGGTAGGGATTTCTTTATCATCTCGTGAGGGTTAATGATGTGGCATTCAAGGTCCTTCCCAGAGTTAGTTCTGGTTGTAAATGAATTACTTGATATCTTCCCAAATGACCTTCCCGGTGTTCCTCCCGAAAGGGAAATAGATTTTGGTATATATCTCCTTCCCGATACTCAACCCATTTCTATTCACCCTTACTATATGGCCTCGATAGAGTTGAAGGATCAATTAAGGGACTTGTTAGAGAAGAGTTTTATTAGGCCTAGTCAATCACATTGGGGTGCACCGGTGTTGTTTGTGAAAAAGAAGGATGGGTTCTTTAGAATGTGTATTGACTACCGATAACTTAATAGGGTTACAATCAAGAATAGGTATCATCTTCCAAGAATTAATAATTTTTTTGACCAATTGTAAGGGGCTAGTCATTTCTCTAAGATTGATTTTCAGTCCACGTTTCATCGAGTGAAGGTGAGGGAGTGTGATATTCCTAAGACGGCCTTCCGGACTAGGTATGGTCATTATGAGTTTATTGTGATGTCTTTTGGGTTGACCAATGCACCGGCTATCTTCATGGATCTTATGAATAGGGTCTTCAAGCCCTGACCTTGATTCGGTTGTTGTGGTCTTCATTGATGATATTTTGATCTATTCGCATAGTGAGGAGGAGCATGTGGCTAATTTGAGGGTAGTGTTGTAAAGATTAAGGGAAGAGAGGTTGTATGCTAAATATGAGAAGTGTGAATTTTGGTTGAAAGAAGTTGCCTTTCTAGGTCATGTGGTGTCGGGGGATGATACTGAGGTGGATTCTAAAAAGATGGATGTGATTAGAAATGGGCCTAGACCATTGACCCCGTTAGATATTAGAAGCTTCTTGGGCTCAGCGAGTTACTATCAGAGGTTCGTGAATGGGTTCTCTTATATTTCTTCTCCCATGACTAATTTGACTCAAAAGACGGCTAAGTTGTGTGGACCAATGAGTGTGAGAGGAGCTTCCAAACATTGAAAGATAAGCTTGTGTCCGCTCCTATTTTGTCACTAGTAGAAGGGCTAGAAGGATTTGTTGTGTATTGTGATGCTTCTAGAGTGGGTTTGGGTTGTGTTCTAATTCAAAATGGTAAGGTGATAGCCTATGCTTCTAGGCAACTCAAAGTACGTGAAAAGAATTATCCTACTCATGATCTTGAAATGGCCGTGGTTTTTTGCTTTAAAGATTTGGCGTCATTATTTGTATGGGGTGTATATTGATGTATTAACCAATCATAAAAGTCTCCAATATGTCTTCACACAAAACGATCTTAACTTGATACAAAGGAGATGGTTAGAACTTCTTAAGGATTATGTATGAGTGTGCATTATCATCCGGGTAAGGCTAATATTGTGGCAGATGCTTTTAGTAGGGTGTATATGGGTAGCCTAGCTCATGTTGATAGTAGTGATAAAGAGGTTGCTAGAGAGGTCCATCGGTTGGCTAGATTGGGAGTTAGGTTGGAAAAGGTTGATAATGGTGGTGTTGTTGTTATTGATGGTTCTAAATCTTCATTGGGTTGAGGGGGTGAAGCTAAGCAAGACCTTGATCCCTCCTTGTTAGAATTGAAGGCCTTGGTTGGTGATAGGAAGGTGGAGGATTTCTCCCAAAGGGAAGATGATACACTTAGATATCAAGGTAGGTTGTGTGTGCCTTGTGTTAATGGCTTGAGAGAGAGGAATCTTGATGAGGCTCATGGTTCTTCCTATTCTATTTACCCCAGTTCTACTAAGATGTATAGAGATTTGAGAGAGGTATATTGGTGGGGAGGCATGAAGAAAGACATTGTCAAATTTGTGTCCGGTTGCCATAGTTGCTAACAAGTCAAGGCCGAACATCAAAGGCCGGGTGGCCTAACCCAAGACATAGAGGTTCCTACTTGGGAGTGGGAAGAGATCAATATGTATTTTGTAGTTGGGTTGTCCAAGACTAGAATGAGTTTTGATATCATTTGGGTTGTGGTTGATAGGATGACGAAATTGGCCCACTTTCTACTGGTTAAGACCAGATATGGGGTTGAAGATTATGCTAGGTTGTACATTCATGACTTGGTGAGAATGCATGGGGTTCCATTATCCTTCATATCGGATCGTGGTGCTCAATTTACTTCATATTTTTTGATGTCTTTCCAAAGGGATCTTGGTATAAAGGTTAAACTCAGTAAGGCCTTCCACCCTCAAACGGATGGCCAAGCCAAAAGAACTATCCAATCACTTGAGGATATGCTTAGGGCTTGTGTATTGGAGTTTAAGGTTAGTTGGGATGATCATCTTCCATTGATTGAGTTTTCCTACAACAATAGCTATCATTCTAGCATCGATCTGACTCCTTTTAAGGCTCTTTATGGTAGACGTTGTAGATCACCAATTGGGTCGTTTGAAGTTAGAGAGATGGCTATGATGAGACCAAATCTAGTTATGGAGGCTCTTGAGAAGGTTAGGATGATTAGGGAAAGGTTGAAGATGGCCCAAAGTCGCCAAAATTCCTACGCCGATATGAGGAGAAGAGATCTTGAATTCAAAGTGGGTGACTGAGTTTATTTGAAGGTGTCACCCATGAAGGGTGTGGTTGGTTTTGGTAAGAAGGGCAAGTTGAGTCCTACATTTATGGATCCTTATAAGGTTATGTGGAGGATTGGAAAAGTAGCTTATGAGTTGGAATTGCCTAGTGAGATGCATTGGGTTGATCCGGTCTTTCATGTATCCATTTTGAGGAAATGTGTGGGAGACCCTAATGTTATTGTACCCCTTGATGTTGTGGGTTTTGTTGAAGACAATTTGACCTATGAAGAGTTTGGTTAACATTTTGGATAAACAAGTGAAGAGGTTGAGGAACAAGGATGTGGCTTCCGTTAAGGTCCTTCGGAAGAATCAACAAGTTGAAAGTGCTACATGGGGAGCTGAAGCGGACATGAAAAAGTGATATCCTTATCTTTTCCACTTCACTCAAGCCTAAGGTATCAATCTAAGTGCCCTATGTGATTTTTAGTCTAAGTTCATGTTTAAATCATGAAGCTTTTCCACTTACGTTGAGATTTTTGAAATGATAGTTAAGTGCATTCTTGCATCCTTATGTGGGCTAAAATTGTCATGTTTATGTCTCTCATATACGCTTCTTAGACATTTGGCGATGAATGTTCCCAAGGGAGAGAATTGAAACGACCCCACAAAGTTCCCGAAAATGTGCCTCGAAAATGTTCGGAATCGTAATTTTTATATATCTCAAAATTCGTGCGTGATATCAAAAATTTGACTTCATATTCTTGTCAGGGGGTCAAATTGAGTGGGATGTCGGCGTAACCATGATTTAAGAGCAACAATCGCAAAAGTTAAAAATTGCAAAAAAGCGATTTCCAGTGACGATCCATGCCCCTGTCATGACGCGCCAAGGACGCGGCATAATGTTATTTTTGCCCAGTTTTGTTTAGTCAGTCTAAGGCTTTTGAGTCTTGGGTCTAAATATTCCCAAACATGAAAATATCTATACTTAGCCAAATTTCATCCTCATATCATTTAAGACATCCCCCAATACTCACTCAAATACTTAGCGAAATATTTCTCTCCAAAATCAAGTCCCAAAACTCATCCGGATCTTAAGGTTCTCATTCAAGCTTCAAGTCTTCATCTCCAATTTTCTTAAAGGATTCTCTAAAAGCTAAAGTATATGGGTTCATTTCACCCATGATATCAAGCTTCCTTTTAACTAGACTTTCATGATTTAAAGTTGATTTACTCATGGGTCTTGCACATTATGAAATTCACTATGTTGGGGTTTCATGAAATTGTGATTGTTTTAGCATGTTTTGAGCTATGAATCTAAGATCTATTGTGAGGTTTGATGAAGGGTTTTGATGTATATTGCTTGAGTGTGTTACCAAGTATCTATTAATGGTTTTACACTAGATTTTCTAGCATGATTCCCCTCTTGAATTGCATGGTTTTACACTAGCACTACACACCCACTAAGTGTTTGATAAAATGTCCAATTATGGTTTTCTTGAGGAAATGAAGGTCCAATGCATGTCTTATGAGTTGAATGACTATATGATTATGAAAGGAATGCATGTATATGATATTATCTCTATAGTGTGTGGAAAATGACGAAGCCTCACTTGGGGGTTGTAGGCCCGGTAACTGTGTTGAAGGGTTTGTAGCTCGAAAGGTGGTGAGCCCATGCAACCATGCCAAGGGGTTTGTACCTTGATAATCATGTTAGGGGGTGGTACCTTATCAACCATGTTGGGGGGTCTGTACCTCATCAACTACATGAAGGGGTTTGTACCTCATGCTCCTTTTCAAGGAGGTGGTAGGCCTTGGATATGCACTAATGTGGTCTCTTCTAACACGTGGATTATATTCTATATAAGCATGGCTTACTACAAGCATCACTCATACATGTGATATCTCTATATGCTTACTCATTGACTTTATTATTCATTTTTTTTACATCCTACATACTTAGTACATTCAAACGTACTAATGTATACTTTATGCCTACATGATGTCACCATATAGGAACCGCCCGCTTGAGCATCTCCATCCACGTGGCTAGTATGATTTCACTCAAGCTTGTTAGTGAGTCCTCCATTCGGGGACATTGCTTATGATATCATGCTATGTTCTAAGATTATCTTTCTTTTATGTATATTTTGACTATGAGGGTGAGCCCGGTTGCTTATCTTGGCCCCCGTTCTTATGTATGTAGTAGAGTGTTGTTGGACATGTCATGCGTAATGTTATAAGCTTTGACTCCCTCTTAACTCTTGTTGTTATGATATAAATGATGCCCTTTAGTCCCGGTTATCCCTTTTTCTACTCTTTTGTTACCATTTTATTTCTTCTGCGACCAAAGATGTGTAATGATGTGCTAAGAGGCTTGCTTTGGGACCCTTCAGGTTCCCCTTGTGCCATGTCATGTGTAGGCCCAAGGCTTGGGTCGTAACATTAATAATGACCATAGGTAATCCAAATACACAAGATGTAGTCTAAACATAAGCATGTAAGAGGATAGATATCGTCCTCGGATATAAGAACTCACCAAAAGCTAACTTGAACAATCCGTCTAGCCACGTAAAGGAAAATTAATAGGAGCTCCAGCTCCAACATGGTGATATCATGTAGGCATAGAGTATACATTATTACTTTTGAATGTACTAAGTATGCATGACGCAATGCAACAAGAGATAGGCGCATGGCAAAATGCAATATCGTAAGAAAGAGATAGCATATTAGCAATATGAAATGAGTGAATGATACTTGAAGTAAAACAAAATTATATAGAACATATTACATGTGAAGAAGGTGACCATCATTAGATAACCAAGGCCTACTACCTCCTTGGTGAGGCGATTGAGGTATATACCCCCAATGTTGTAGCACAGGCCTACCACCCCTCGAGCTAGGCGAATGAGGTATATACCCCTCAATATGGTAGCACAGGCTTACAACCCCTCGAGCTAAGCGAATGAGGTATATACCCCTTAATATGGTAGCACGGGCCTACAACCCCAGAGCTAGGTGATTGAGGTATATATCCTTGAATATGGTAGCATAGGCCTAACAACCCCCCCCCCCCCTCAATGTGGTAGTTCAGGTACCCCTCGAACTAGGCAATTGGTCAACTTTCATCACAATACATACTTTTCATGAAATCAACATATACATGTCACCCTTTCGTCATCATAAAGTCACTTAACTCATATGCCAAGCATTAGGCCTTCAATAACCCAAGATACATTAACCAGACATTTTATCAAACACTTGGCGGACACATATGAGGACTTGTTCAAATCATGCAAAATACAAGAGTATAGATCATGAAATAGTGAAATCAATGCATCTTATAATCATGTAAATCAGTCCACCAACATCATGGTAAAACCCCATCATGGCTAACTTGTAAATCATATCAAAACTTCATAATATTTCATAGATTTCATAGCTTGAATCATGTATAGTCTCAATAGACAAAGATTAACATATAGTATAAGCTCAAAATAGATATTTATGCATAATCAATAATATATGACAAAACTCCAACATATGTCATGCTCATATTTCATAATAATAGATACCCATAAGAAATATATCTTGAAATCATGCAATTTTCATAAAATAAGAAGATTGGACTCCATGGGTGAAAGGAACCCATGAATGAAACCTACGTATCTTAGAGCTTGAATTTCTTGAAATTTATTTGACGAAGACTTGAAGCTTGGAATGGGATCTTGAAATCTACAACTTGTTCTTGAGTTTCCTTGAATTCTTATTGGGGTTTGGTAGAGGCTCTTGGGAGAATTTTAGCATTTATTCCAATTCGGAAGAGTGAATTGATCTTTAGAAATGGGGTTTAGGTCTTTAGGAAGTATTAAGATTGCATAGGAATCCCCAAAAGACCAATGAAATAACTAAATTTATGAAATGCCATTAATGAAACAGAATTTGGCAAAAACTCATATATACCGCTGCACAAACGATTTCTACAAAAACGGACATAACTTCTTCATCCAAACTCTAAATTAGGTGAAACTAAGTGTGTTGGAAAGCTAATTCAAAGAGAGTTAATTTGGTTGGTTGTGGACCACCCAGTTCTTTGTGTGATAATAGATATTCCCCTTTAAATTTGACCCTCCTATAGGTACTTGTGAAAAAAACTTAGCCAGCGAAAATTTCTTTGAACTTGGCTTGATGTAGGGGACCCACCCACGATGGTCTTTAATGACATGAATAAGTTTGAATTAGATTTGAATGAGATCTTCAAGCTTGAATGAATGTCTTGTGATTCGGAATGAGTTTGGGACACTTGAATTTGGATGAAATATTTCGCTAAGTGTTAGAGAGGGTTTTAGGGAATGTCTTGAATGATATGGGATTGAAAATGACTAGGTATAGGTGTTTTTATGCATAGGAAGTCTTAGGCCCAATTCCTAAAGGCCTTGCATCATAAACAGAAAACTGGCAACAAAAATACATAGAGGTGTGCCCCTGGCACGTCATTCCTTATGCACGGTTCCTCAATGGAAATCGACCACTTTGGAATTTTGAATTTTGATACGGTTTGCTCTAAAATTGGGGTTAGACCTATTTCTTGCTGAATTTTGCCCCCTTATCAAGAATATAAAGTCGGATTTTTGATATCTTGCATGAATTTTGAGATGTATGGAAATGATGAGTATGGGCATTTCTAAAGCACATTTCAGGCACTTTTTGGGGTCATTTCAGCAATTCCATAATTATAGCATATATAGTTACCCTTCAATGAAAGCAACTCATAGAACAATTTATCTCTATTTTTCTTCTTTTGTCTCCCTAGAGTCTTTTGTATACAGGAGGTAGAACCACATCAGATAACACATGTTCCTGTATAACCCAATACTTTCTATCTAGCAAAGGATATATTGGCACCTCATATGCCTTCAACACTGTTTTGGTTTATATAGATCTGAGCAATATTCATCAGGTTTAAGATATTTCAACTTCAATACATCCAATGCATGTGGACACGAGATTTCATCAACTTGAAAGCGTCTGTAGTTACATGTCCAATTTGTGAGACATACAATAAATTTTCTCCCATCATCACTAATATTGTGGACATAAATAGTTGATGATATGACCTATTTAAACACATACCAAAAAGATTAATTATACAGTAAAGAAGAATTTTAAAGAATTCATTTATACAAATACACGAACATACCATCATCTTTGTACTTTTGACTTTATTGGTGGCCAATATTTCCTCAAATTTTTCCATCAATGGTGTAAATGTATATGTTGCCTCTTTTTGATTCTCGCAATTCTATCGACCAAACTTCAGATGTACTTCCTCCAAAAAATCAAATATAGGAAACTCATGTGCTGACACGAGCCGAATTTATACTTTCGGCAAGATTTGATATCATACACCACCCCCGATGAACTAGAGATACATCCTATCCCACTTATCATACCCAACCAATAGTAAGTACTCCTTAACTCTTACATCCACTTTTTCTACTATTTTCATAAGCCTATCGAAATCGAACTGTGTATACACTTTTGCATTTTTATAAAAGGCTTCATTCAACTTTGCATGAGACTTTCTGTACCTTTTTTGAACATTACTCCGTAAATGCCATATACAAGCATAATGGGAACACCATCATATACAGTCCCAACAGCTTTTATGATGCTCACGTTTCTATCAGAAACTACACATATCATTTCTTTCACCATAAGGTTCTTTAAATTTTTCAAAAATTCAAGTCCAAGAGACATCATTTTCAAAATCTATAACCCATAAGCCAGCGGAAAAATGTGTAGTAACACAAAAAAAAGTGTACATAATAATTCAAAAGGAAAACACATATATTATACAACCATATATGTAAAGCAAAGTACACAAACTTGCTCCAATCATGGTACTTGACGAAACAAATGACCCATTATAAGAACCCCTAAGGTGACAGTCGTCCACAAGTACAATCGGTCTACAGTGTTCAAAATCTCTAATAAAAGCTTCCAGAGCAATAAAAACATAAAGGAAGTCACCTTCATCTGTTTTCTTCATCTGTATATGTGAGCCCGGGATATGTATAATTAAATACATGTAAATAGGCTGACAGCTTGTTATATGCTCCAGATGGAGTCCGTTGCATCCAATTCAATGCTTTCTCCTTCGCCCTGCAAGCTAACATATAGTTAATATCGACTCCAAGATTCGTTTTCATATCATTCTTAATATCGGAAGCTATATACTTTTGCTTGTGATTTTTCAACCTAGGCCTCACACCAACCAGATTACTTGTTGCCTATCTTTGTGAATAAACTTTATCCTTCAGTGGACATGTATGATCCATGTTGAATACTCTAATTCAAAACATACCAGATTTACTAATTGTAGAAGCTTTCATCAATTAGTCACATTTTTTTGACTTACAAACAACTGTATAACTGCATTCATATTCAATAAAAAATTATATGTTAAACAACATATTCACTATTTTTTCAAAGGACAATTTAAATAAACAAAATCAATAAAACACTGCAACATCAAATCTTTTTGTATAAATTATGACGATCTTATTACATTTGATCTCGTAGACTTGAACTGGAACCTATGAGCTATAGCATATTGCCCCAAAACAACCTTTAAAGTAGCTTTATCCTTGTATACTTGATCAACCTCCACATACTTACGCCCTGGATCTGTTATAACCCTTGTCTAATCTCTAGAACGCAAAGCATGCAGAGGCTCCACCAACTCATCAACCATCAGTTCACGTGAATCAAACTCATCTAATTAATCAATTTGATTTGATTGTAGCATCGAAACTGATTATTGATACAACTTTCAGCAACAACAGCATGTTTAATCTCCTTCTCAACAATAGTTGCATAAATTAGATACATGTTAAAATCATTAGCAACCTTCTTCGACATAACATAGACCCTCACACCCATATCATTTTGTATAACCATTGGCATGTTGCCCTTTTCAACTTCGTATCGATTCTTATATCATTTTCTCTAAGATCAACACAAAGTTGTCTTGCAACCAACGTATACAACTGGATACATTGAATTCTCCTTAACATCAACATCTTCCAAAGTATAGTCAATGTAAGAATTGCCATCATCTCATCTTCCAAAATCCATCACCTTTATCACAATTGAACCCATTGCTACACACAAAATACACATATACATCAAAAACATACAAATTCCAACAAAAAATATAACACAATTATGAAATCAGTTTGAATATACTCTATTAGCAACAATGGATGCACCAACAAGAGTAGACACCTCATATGGCTCACACAACAATTTGGCTTCAACATGAAACTTTTTGGCAACAAAGGAGGTAACAAAAGAAAGAGTGGAACCCTGATCAATCAATGCATGTACATCAAGATGAAAGACTTTTTACTTACCGGTGACGACATCGGGAACATTATCAATCCCTTGCCTCCCTTGGAGTGCATAGAACCGATTGTGCCTTGGGGCACCCCCTTGTTGGCTACCTCTCCACAAAGGAACCACATTAGCACCCCGGCCTTGTGGACGAACATCCTTACCCTTGTTGCAATTACGAGGGAAATCTATCATCTTATGCCCCATTTTCTCACATTCATAACACACACCGGTATACCTCAAGCATGGGCCACCATGACCCATACCACATTTGGGACACATATCATTAGGACCCACACCACCATCACCTTGGGCCCTTGCTTTAATAAATTATGTTTGCCTTCGGTTAATAGTAATGTTCTATGCGTAACTGACATTATTGTTTTATCTCTATGAAAATAGTTATTTGTTCTTGGTTTCTGGTCATTTAATTTCTTCTGTACTAAATGATTTAATATGGATGCTAATCTTATTTCCTTGTTTCTGTTTGGATACACTTACTGGTTGAGTCCCTTGGACTCTCCTCTGCCTCTTTTGCATCACAGATTTGGGCCATGGATGTCCAATACACACGATTTGTCGAGTCATCTCCATTTCTAGTCAAAGTGTAATAGAGGAAGCTAAATTACAGATTTTGAAAGGAGTAACCAACATGGATACATAGATATATGCTGATATATAGGTGTAAAAAGATCGGATATATGGTCACATACATGTTGATGCTACTGGATAAAGTGAAAATTTCATAAACAACTACATAGTAAAACATAATAGGTAATAATGACTATAATTTCAAAAATTACTTTTTATAGCTATGGGCATAAAATATTAATTTGAATAAATAAAAATTTACAAAGTCAGTTATACAAAAAAGGCTGCGGTTGTCATTAACTGAATAGCTTCAATTTCGTGTACAATTAAGGAAAAATATTCCATAATTTATGGAGTTGAAATTAGTCAATCTTTCAAAATTTATTCTTTCAAATTCAAAAAAAAAAAAAAAACATTACTGAAATATATTCCACTGTCAAATTGAAGGGAAAAGTTTGAATAATATTGTACGTATAATTTTGCAATTTTGTTGGTGAGATTTTCTAGGTTCGTTCTACATGTATATTATAGGAATCGTTGATGTATTCATTTTCAAAACCAAGTTAAATTTCTGTGAATCTGAAGTAATTATTCATCCATGTTTCTAATTTTCCTTGTGCCTTTTTCCATATTTTACAATCATAAAATGGATTTTACGCAATTATACATCATTATATGTATTCTTTTTACATTTTTTGATTTTATAATTATTTATTTGAGTGTTGTCATGAATCAGACTCTAACCTGTGATAAGTGGGTCGAATGTGCTACAAGATTGAGCGAAAGAAATGTATATTCGGATTGTATAACTATGTGTATGGTTGTGTTAGTCAATTGATTTTGTTTTTATTTAATTTTTTTAACAAGTGTTAATATATAAAAAAAAATGGTGTATGTGGCTAAGATGATGTATACATTTGTTGTTTTTATATTATTTTGAAAAAATCATTTAATGATGTTCTAAATTGTATAAAAATTGCCCAATTTTCAATTTGCATAAATTGTTCCATGTGACTTTGTTGAGTTGGACATGTTAGATTTTGACATTATTCTTGGGATGGATTGGTCGCATGCATACTATGCCTCTATTGATTGTAGGGTCAAATTCCAATTCCCAAATGAACCCGTTCTTGAATGGGAGAGTCATGATATAATGGTCAAAGGTAGATTCATCTCTTGCATTAAAGCCCATTTCTAAGGGGTGTCTTTATCATATTGTGAGGGTTAGGGATGTGAAGTCCAAGACCCTTCTTGTTGAATCAATTCAGGTGGTAAATGATTTCCTAGATGTCTTCCCAAATGACCTTCCTGGTGTTCCTCCTGAAAGGGAAATAGATTTTGGTATAGACCTCCTTCCTGTTATTCAATTAGTTTCTATTCCCCCTTACCATATGGCCCTGGCAGAGTTAAAGGAGGTAAAGGAGCAATTGAGGGATTTGTTGGAGAAGGATTTTATTAGGCCTCGGTGTTGTTTGTGAAGAAGAAGGATGGCCCCTTAGAATGTGTATTGATTACTGGCAACTCAATAGGGTCACCATAAAGAATAAGTATCCTCTTCCAAGGATTGATGATTTGTTGACCAATTGCAAGGGGCTATAGAGATTGATCTTCGGTCCGGGTATCATCAAGTGAAAGTGAGGTAGTGTGATATTCCCAAGACAGCCTTTCGGACTAGATATGGGTATTTTGAGTTTGTTACGATGTCTTTTGGCTTGACCAATAAACCCTACCTTGATTTATTTGTTGTGGTGTTCATTGATGATACTTTGATCTATTCACCAAGTGAGGAGGAGCATATGAGTCATTTAAGGGTAGTGCAACAAAGATTGAGCGAAGAGAAGTTGTATGCCAAGTATGAAAAATATGAATTTTGGTTAAAAGAGGTTGCCTTTCTTGGTTATGTAGTGTCGTGGAATGATATTAAGGTGGATCCTAAAAAGGCGGATTGTATTAGAAATTAGCCTAGACCATTGACCCCGTTGGATATTTGGAGCTTCTTGGGCGTAGCGGGTTACTACTGGAGGTTTGTGAATGGATTCTCTTCTATTGCTTCTTCTATGATCAAATTGACTCAAAAGAAAGCCAAATTTATGTGGACCGATGAGTGTGAAAAGAGTTTCCAAATATTGAAAGATAAGGTTGTGTCCGCTCCTATATTGTCACTACCGGAAGGGCTAGAAGGGTTTGTTGTGTATTGTGATGCTTCAAGGGTTGGTTTGGGTTGAGTGTTGATACAAAATAGTAAGGCGATAGTCTATGCTTCTAGACAACTCAAAAAACATGAGAAGAATTATCCTATCCATAATCTTGAATTAGCCGTCGTAGTTTTTGCTTTGAAAATTTAGTGTCACTATTTGTATGGGGTGCATGTTGATGTGTTCACCGATCATAAGAGTCCAAATATGTCTTCACTCAAAAAGATCTCAACTTTAGACAAAGAAGGTGGCTAGAACTTCTTAAGGGCTATTATATGAGTGTGCATTATCATCCTAGTAAGGCTAATGTGGTGGCCTATGCTTTGTAGGGAGTCCATGGGTAGCCTAGTACATGTTGATGATGGTGGAAAAGGGGTCTCTAGAGAGGTCAATCGGTTGCCTAGATTGGGGTTAGGTTGGAAGAGGTGGATAATGGGGGTGTTGTGGTAGTTGATGGCTCTAAATCATCATTGGTTGAGGAGGTGAAAGCTAAGCAAGATCCTGACCCCTCTTTATTAGAATTGAAGGCATTGGTAAAAGATGGTAAGGTGGAGATTTTTCCCAAGGGGGAGATGGTGCCCTTAGATACCAAGGTAGGTTATATGTGCCTCGTGTTGATGGCTTGTGAGAAAAGATTCTTTATGAGGCTCATGGTTCTTCCTATTCTATTCACCCCGGTTCTACTAAGATGTATAGAGATTTTAGAGAGGTGTATTGGTGGGGAGGTATGAAGAGAGACATTGCAAAATTTGTCTCCAATTGTCATAGTTGACAACAAGTTAAAGCTGAGCACCAAAAGGTGGGTGGCCTAGAACAAGACATAGAGATTCCTACTTGAAAGTGGGAATAGATTAACATGGATTTTTTAGTTCGGTTACCCAAGACGAGAAAGGGTTTTGATTTCATTTGGGTTATGGTTGATAGGATGACGAAATTGGCTCACTTTCTACCGGTTAAGACCACATGTGGTGTTGAAGATTATTCTAGGTTGTAATGACTTGGTGAGGTTGCATGGGGTTCCTTTGTCCATCATATCGGATCGGGGTGATCAATTTACTTTACATTTTTGGAGGTCCTTTCAAAGGGGTCTTGGTACAATAGTTAAACTTAGTACAACCTTTCACCCTCAAACGGATGGCCAAGCCGAAAGAACTATCCAAACACTTGAGGTTATGCTTAGGGCTTGTGTATTGGAGTTTAAGGGTAGTTGGATGATCATCTTCCATTGATTGAGTTTGCTTGTAACAATAGCTATCATTCTATCACCGGCATGGCTCCTTTTGAGGCTCTCTATGGTAGACATTATAGATCACCGGTTAGGTGTTTTGAGGTTAGTGAGGCGGATTTGTTTGGATCATATTTGGGTATGGAGGCTCTTGAGAAGGTTAGGATGATTAGATAAAGGTTGAATACGGCCTAAAGTCGTCAAAGCTCCTATGCCTATGTGAGAAGAAGGGATCTTGAAATCAAAGTTGATTGGGTCTATTTGAAGGTGTCACCCATGAAGGGTGTGGTTGGTTTTGTTAAGAAGGGCAAGTTGAGCCCAAGATACGTGGGTCCTGATAGGGTAATGAGGAGGATTGGCAAGGCAGCTTATGAGTTGGAATTGCCTAGTGAGATGGATTTGGTTCATCCGATCTTTCATGTATCCACGTTGACGAAATATGTGGGAGACCCTAATGTTATTGTGCCTCTTGATGTTGAGGGTGTTATTGAGGAAAACTTGACTTATGAAAAGTTTTCGGTTCAGATCTTGGATAGACAAGTGAAGAGGTTGAGGAACAAGGATGTGGCTTCCGTTAAGGCCTTTTGGAGGAATCAACAATTTGAAAGTGCTACTTGGGAGGTCAAAGCGGACATGCAAAAGTGATATCCTTATCTCTTCCATTCTACTCAAGCCTAAGGTACTAATTCTAAGTCCTCTATATGATTTCAAGTCTTAAGTTTAGCCCTATGCCAGTGCACACATTCATGTTTAAATTGACAAGTTCATGATAATTTTACACTTATGTTGATTTTTGAAATGAAGTTTAAGTGTATTATTGCATCCTTATGTGGGATAAAATTGTCATGTTTACCTTTCATATACCTTTTTTCACATTCAAGATGAATTTTCCTAAGGAGGAGATATTGAAATGACTCCAAAAACTAACCGAAAATGTGCCTCAGAAGTGTCCGGAATCATAATATCCATATATCTCAAAGTTCGTGTGTGATATAGAAAATTCGACTTCATATTCTTGATCAAGGTGGAAAATTGAGTGAGAAATGAGTCTAACCCTGATTTTAGAGCAAACGAATCATAATTTCAATTTCCCAAAAATTGATTTCTAGAGAGGTTTTCACGCCCTAGGCACGACGCCCTCTGTGTAATTTTATGCCCAGTTTTTAGTTCGGTCCAAGACTTCTGGGTATTGGGCCTAAGTCTTCCCATGCATGAAAATATCTGTACTTAGCCATATTTCACTTTCATATCATACAAGACATTCCCCAATACTCTCTCAAACCTCTCTCAAAATTCAAGTGTCCAAATCTCTTCCAGATCTTAAGGAATTCATCCAAGCTTCAAGTCTCCATTACAATCTTCATCAAAGAATTCTCCAAAGTCAAGATATGTGGGTTTCAACCATTGGGTTCTTTCACCCATGGTGCCCAAGCTTCTTTTTTACCTAAATTGCATAATTATAAGTTGATTTACGTATGAGTCTTACTTATTATGAAATGGACTATGAACTATGTTGGGGTTTCATAAACTTGTGACTATTTGAGCAAAATTTTGAGCTATGAATCCATGGTCCATTATTTGATTTGATCGAGGGTTTTGATGTATATTGCATGAGGGTATTACCAAGTGTTGGTGGGCAGTTTTACGTTGGACTTTCTTGCACGATTTTACTATTGAATTGCATGATCTTACACTAGCATTACACACCAAGTGTTTGACAAAATGTCTGGTTTTGGATTCTTGAACTATTGATGATCCATTGCATGACCTATAACTTGAGTGAATCTATGATGATGAAAGGAAGGTATTTATATGATGATTTCATGAAAAGTATCTATTGCGATGAAAGTTGACCAACTGCCTAGTTCGGGGGGTAGTAGGCCTGAACTACCACATTGAGGGGTATATACCTCATTAGCCTAGCTCGGGGGTGGTAGGACCGTACTACTATGTTGAGGGGTATATACCTCAACCGCCTAGCTCGGGGGGTTGTAGGCCCATGCTACCATATTGAGGGGTATATACCTCATTAGCTAGCTTAGGGGGTTGTACGCCCGCGCTACCATATTGAGGGGTATATACCTTATTCGCCTAGCTCGGGGGGGTGGTAGGCCCGTGCTACCATATTGGGGGAGGGGGCTATATACCTCAATTGCCTCATCAAGGAGGTAGTAGGACTTGGTTATCGAATGATGGTCACCTTCTTCACATGTAATATGTTCTATATAAGCATGTTTTGCATCAAGCATCATTCATTCATGTCATATTGCTAGTATGCCATCTTTTGCTTACGATGTTGCATTTTTCCATATGTCTATATCTTGTTGCGTTGCATCCTACATACTTACTACATTTAAATATACCATGATGCTACCATGTAGGGATCGGAGCACCACTTGATCATCCTCCTCTACGTGCCTAGTACGACTCCTCTCAAAGCTAGTTGGTGAGTCCTCACTCCGAGGATGTGCTTCTTTATATTCATGCTATGTATTAAGCCTCTCTTTCTTTTGGTGTACACTTTTGACTATGAGGGTGAGCCCTGAATGTTGTCTTGGCCCTCGCTCCTAGCTATATAGTAGAGGTGTTGTTGGACAAGTTATGCAATTTAAGTTATGAGCCTTGACTCTCTTGATTTAATGATGTTTTATGTTATGAAAGGTTTCCCTTATCCCTTTTGTTTCCTTATTTCTACTCTTATCAATGTTGTTTAATGCTTCCGCGACCAAGGATATGCAATGATATGTAAAGAGGATTGTTTGGGGTCCCCTCGTATTCCCCATTCGCTGTGTCACGTCTAGACCCTAGGCTTGGGTTGTGACAGAGAACTCCAATATGCTCTCAATGGCTAATTAAGTCAATCAAGAGGCCCAAGCACCTCATGCTCCTGGTCCGGTATCTAGGGTAAAGGATTTCTTAAGGAAGAACCCACCAGAGTTCAATGAATCTAAAGTGGATGAGGACCTTCAAGAATTTATTGATGAGGTATACAAGCTGTTGGCTATCATGGGTGTTAGATCGAAAGAGAAAGCAGAGTTAGAAGCTTACCAACTCAAGAGGTGGCCCAAATATGGTATACTCAATGGAAGGAGAAAAAGGGAACAACAATGTGATCCTTTGGAAGGAGTTTAAGGCAGCTTTCCTCAACTTATTTTTCCCTCTAGAGCTTAGGGAGGCCAAAATGATGGAATTCATGAATTTGAAGCAAGGATCTATGAGTGTGAGGGAGTATGCCCTCAAGTTCAACCAACTCTCTAAATATGCTCCACACTTGGTTGCCGACCCAAGGTCTAGAATGAATAAGTTTGTGATGGGTGTATCCAATTTGGTGAATAAGGAGTGTCATGTCGCTATGTTGATTGGTGATATGGACTTATCCCGCCTTATGACTTATGACAAACAATTGGAGGGGTTGAACTTGAGAAAGAGAAGGGGTAATGAGGCCAAGAGGGCCCATTTTAATGGTAAGATCCAAGGTCTCAAAGGTGGCCAATTTCATCAAGGTCAAGGGTCTTCTCGTGCTCCTAATAGAAGGTTTGCAAATGACTACCCATGGTGATGGTGGTATGGTGCCTAATGTTGTGTGTTCAAAATGTGGTAAGGGTCATGTTGGCCCATGCTTGAGGTGTCACTATGCAAGCCTAGGGCCTAGACGTGACACGGCGTAAGGGGAACCCGAAGGAGCCCCAAGCAAGCCTCTTAGCACATCATTACACATCCTTGGTCGCGGAAGCAATAAATTCGCAATAGAAGAGTAGAATAGGGATAATCGGAGTTAAGGAACATCATTATAGCATAATAACAAGAGTCAAGAGAGAGAGAGAGTCAAAGGTCATAACATTACACATGACATATCCAACAACACCTCTACTACATAGATAAGAGTTGGGGCCAAGACAAGCAACTGGGTTCACCCTCATAGTCAACATTTACATAAAAGAAAGATAGTCTTAGAATATAGCATGAGATAATAAGCAACGTCCCTGTAATGGAGGACTCACCAACAAGCTTGAGTGAAATTATACTAGCCACATGGATAAAGATGCTCAAGCGGGGCTCAAACCTCTCGACAAGGTTAAATGGGCCTGCCACCTCCCGATTCGAGGTAATCGAGGTACAAACCCCTCAACAAGGTTACCCGGGCCTACAACCTCTCGAGTGAGGCTTGGTCGTTTTCCCAACACAATAGAGATAATATCATATACATACATTCCTTTCATCATCATATAGTCATTCAACTCATAATACATGCATTTAGCCTTCAATTCCTCAAGAAAATCATAGCCGAACATTTTATTGAACACTTGGTGAATGTGTAGTGCTAGTGTAAAACCATGCAATTCAAGAGTGAAATCATGCTTGAAAATTTAGTGTAAAACCATCAATAGATGCTTGGTAACACCCTCAAGCAATATACATTAAATCCCTTCATCAAATCTCACAATAGATCTTAGATTCATAGATCCAAACATACTATAACAGTAACAATTTCATGAAACCCCAACATAGTGTGCAATGAAATTCATAATACATAAGACCCATGAGTAAGCCAACTTTAAATCATGCAATTTCGGGTAAAAAGAAGCTTTGGTATCATGGGTGAAAGGAACCCATGAAAGAAACCCACGTTTCTTAGCTTTGGAGAATAGCTTGATAAAGATTGGAGATGGAGACTTGAAGCTTGAATGAGAACCTTAAGATCCGGATGAGTTTTGAGACTTGAAATTAGGAGTGATATATTGGTTAACTATCTGAATGAGTATTGGGGAATGTCATAGATGATATGAGGGTGAAATAAAGCTAAGTATAGTTATTTTCACTCATGGGAACACTTATGCCCAAGACCCAAAAGTCTTGGATCGAGATAGAAAATTGGCCACAAAAATACACAAAAGCAGGCCCTTGGCGTGTTGCGCCAGGGGCGCCGATCATCTCTGAAAATTGCATTTTTACGATTTTCAAATATTGCTACAGTTGCTCTTAAATCAGAGTTATACCTATTTTCACTTAATCTGACCCCCTGACAAGAACATAAAGTCAGATTTTTGATATCACGCATGGATTTTGAGATATATGGAAATTACAATTTTGGGCATTTTTTAGGCATATTTTCTGGCACTTTTTGGGATCGTTTCAATATCTCTCACTTGGGACATTCGTCCCCGAATGTCAAAGAAACGTATACGAGAGATAAAAACATGACAATTTCATCCCACATAAAGATGCAATAATGCACTTAAATATTATTTTAAAAATCTCAACGTAAGTGAAAGTCATCATGAAGTTGTCAATTTAAGCATGAATGTATGCAAATGTCATGGGCTAAATTTAGACTTGTAATCACATAGGGGACTTAGATGGATGCCTTAGGGTTGAGTGGAGTGGAAAAGATAAGGATATCAATTTTGGATATACGCGTCGGCCTCCCATTTAGCACTTCGACTTGTTGATTCCTCCAAAGGACCTTAATGGAAGTCGCATCCTTGTTCCTCAAGCTCTTCACTTGTTTATCCAAAATCTGAACCAGAACCTCTTCATAGGTCAAATTATCTTCAACAATGCCCACAACATCAAGAGGTACAATAGCATTAGGGTCTCCTACACATTTCCTCAACATGGACACATGAAAGATCAGATGAACCAAATCCATCTCACTAGGCAATTCCAACTCATAGGCTACCTTGCCAATTCTCCTCATTACACTATAAGGACCCATATAGCTTTGACTTAACTTGCACTTCTTACCAAAATGAACCACACCCTTCATGGGTGACACCTTCAAATAAATCTAATCATCAACTTTGAATTCAAGATCCCTTCTCCTCACATCAGCATAGGACTTTTGGCGACTTTGGGCCGTCTTCAACCGTTCCCTAATCATCCTAACCTTTTCAAGAGCTTCCATAACAAGATTTGGTCCCAACATAGCCACCTCTGCAAAGTCAAACCACCCAACCGGTGATCTACAATGTCTACCATAAAGAGTCTCAAAAGGAGTCATACCGATGCTAGAATGATAGCTATTATTGTAGGCAAACTCAATCAATGGAAGATGATCATCCAAACTAACTTGAAGCTCTAACACACAAGCTCTAAGCATATACTCAGGGGTTGAAATAGTCCTTTCAGCTTAGCCATTCGTTTGAGGGTGGAAGGTCATACTAAGCTTAACCTTTTACCAAGACCCCTTTGGAATGACCTCCAAAAATGTAAAGTAAATTGAGCACCATGATCTTATATGATGGATAAAGGAACCCCATGCAATCTCACCAAGTTATGAATGTACAACCTAGCATAATCTTCAGCCCCATATGTGGTCTTAACCCGACCTTTGATGTTCAGCTTTGATTTGTTCGCAACTATGACAACGGGAAACAAATTTGGCAATGTCATTCTTCATGCCTACCCACTAATACACCTCTCTCAAATCATTATACATATTAGTAGAACTGGGGTGAATAGAATAGGAAGAACCATGAGTTTCATCAAGAATTCTCTTTCTCAAGCCATCAACACAAGGCACACACAACCTATCTTGGTATCTAAGGGTACCATCTCCCCCTTAGGAGAAAACCTCCACTTTTCCATCACTAATTAAGGCCTTCAATTCTAATAAGGAGGGATCAAGTTCTTGCTTAGCTTTCACCTCCTCACCTAATGAACATTTAGAACCATCAACAATAACAACACCACCACTATCCACCTCTTCCAACCTAACTCCCAATTTAGCCAACCGATGGACCTCCCTAGCCACCTCCTTATCACAACCATAACATGAGCTATAGACACCCTACTCAAAGTATCTGCCATAATATTAGCCTTATCCAAATGATAATGCACACTCATATCATATTCCTTAAGAATTTCTCACCATCTCCTTTGCCTCAAGTTTAGATCTTTTTGAAGGAAGACATATTGGAGACTCTTATGATCGGTGAACACATCAACATGCACCCCATACAAATAATGATGCCAAATATTTAATACAAAATCCATGATAGCCAATTAAAGATCATGAGTAGGATAACTCTTTTCATGCACTTTGAGTTGCCTAGAAGTGTAGGCTACCACCCTACCATTTTGCATTAGAACACAACCCAAACCAACTCTAGAAGCATCACAATAAACAACAAATCCCTCTAGCCCTTCTGGTAGTGGCAAAATAGGAGCAAACACAAGCTTATCTTTCAATGTCTGGAAGCTCCTCTCACACTCATCGGTCCATACAAAATTAGCTTTCTTTTGAGTCAATTTAGTCATGGGACAAGCAATAGAACAGAACTCATTCACAAACCTCTGATAGTAACCCGCTAAACCCAAGAAGCTGTTATATCTGACGGGGTCAATAGTTTAGGCCGATTTCTAATCACATTTGTTTTTTTAGGATCCACCTTAATACCATCCCCCAACACCACATGACCTAGGAAGGAAACTTCTTTCAACCAAAATTCACACTTCCTATATTTAGCATACAACTTCTCCTCCCTTAATCTTTGCAACACTACCGTCAAATGAGCCACATTCTCCTCCTTACTATGAGAATAGATCAAAATATCATCAATGATGACCACAACAAATGAATAGAGGTAGGGTTTGAAAACCCTGTTCATAAGATCCATGAAAATAGTCATTGCATTGGTCAACCCAAAAGACATCACAACAAACTCAGAATGCCCATACCTAGTCCGGAAGGTCATCTTGGGAATATCACACTCTCTCACCTTCACTTGATGATATCCGGACCAAAGTTCAATCTTAAGGAAATGGCTAGCCCTTTGCAATTGGTCAAACAAATAATCAATTCTTGTAAGAGGATATCTATCCTTAATGGTGACCCTATTAAGTTGTCGGTAGTCAATACACATTCTAAGGGACCCATCTTTCTTTTTCACAAACAACACCGATGCACCCCAAGGTGACCGGCTAGGCCTAACAAATCCCTTCTCCAAAAAGTCCCTCAATTGTTCCTTCAACTCCACCGGGGCCATACGGTAAAGGAGAATAGAAATGGGTTGAGTATCGGGAAGGAGGTCTATACCAAAATCTATTTCCCTTTTTGGAGGAACACCGGAAAGGTCATTTAGAAAGACATCAAGGAAATCATTTACAATCGGTGCTGACTCTATGTGAAGGATCGTGGACTCCACATCCCTAGTACTCACAAAATAATAAAGACACCCCTTAGAGATCAACTTATGGGCGTTAATGCAAGAGATGAACCCACCCTTGACCACCACATCATGACTCTCCCACTCAAGAATGTGTTCATTTGGGAATTGAAACTTGACCCTATGGGTTCTACAATCAAAAGAGGCATAGTATGCATGCAACCAATCCATCCCAAGAATGACATCAAAATCAACCATATCTAACTCAACAAGATCACAAGGCAATATTTTATGCAAGACGCAAATGGGACAATTTCTATAGACCTTCCTAGCAACAATATATGCACAAATAGGAGTAGATATCTCATATGACTCACACAACAATTCGAGCTCAATATGGAATTTTTTGGCAAGAAAGGAGGTAACAAAAGAAAGAGTGGCACCCGAATCAGTCAATGTATACACATCAAAATAAGATATTTTTAACATACCGGTGATGACATGGGGAACCTCCTCAACCCCTTGCCTCCCTTGAAGTGCATAGAACTTATTGTGCCTCGGGGCACCACCTTGTTAACCACCTATCCCCAAAGGAACCGTATTAGTACCTTGTAGATGAACCTCCTTACCATTTTTGCAATTTCGAGGGCAATCCATCACCTTATGCTCAACTTCCCTACAACCATAACAAGCATTAGTATCCCTCACAGTCAACATTTACATAAAAGAAAGGTATTCCGAAACATAGTATGAGATAATAAGCAACGTCCCCGGAATGGAGGACTCACCAACAAGTTTGAGTGAAATTGTATTAGCCACATGGATGAAAGGCTCAAGCATCGGTTCCTACATGGTGACATCATGTAGGCATAGAATATGCGTTAGTACGGTTGAATGCACTAAGTATGTAGGATGCAATGCAGCAAGTGATAAGCACCATAATCAAAATGCATAACATAGACAATGAATAAGCATATAGCAATATGAATGTATGAATGATGCTTGTAGTAACCCATGCTTATATCGAACATAATCCATGTGTACAAAGAGACCACTTTACTACAAATCCAAGGCCTACCACCTCCTTGTAGAGGTGCATGAGGTAAAAACCCCTTCATATGGTTGATGAAGTACAAATCCCCCAACATGGTTGATAAGGTACAAACCCCCCAATGAGGTTATCAACGTACAAACCCCTCGACAAAATTGCACGGGCCTGCCACCTCTTGAGCTAAGCGATCGAGGTATAAACCCTCAACATGATTACTCAAACCTACAACCTCCCAAGTTAGGCTTGGTCATTTTTCCCACACTATAGAGATAATATCATATATATATATACACACACACACATTCCTTTATAATCATATAGTCATTCAACTCATAAGACATGCATTCGACCTTCATTTCCACAAGAAAATCATAATCGAACATTTTATCGAACACTTTGTAGGTGTGTAGTACTAGTGTAAAACCATGCAATTCAAGAGTAGAATCATACTAGAAAATCCAGTGTAAAACCATCAATAGATACTTGGTAACACCCTCAAACAATATACATCAAAATCCTTAATCAAATCCATAATAGATCTTCGATTCATAGCTCAAAACATGCTATAACAGTCATAATTTCATGAAACCCCAACATAGTGTTTTGCAGTGAAATTTGTAATATATAAGACCCATAAGTAAATCAACTTTAAATCATGCAATTCTAGGTAAAAGGAAGCTTGGGTATCATGGGTGAAAGGAACTCATGAAAGAACCTACATACCTTAGCTTTGGAGAATAGCTTGATGAAGATTGGAGATGAAGACTTGAATCTTGAATGAGAACGTTAAAGATCCAGATGGGGTTTGGGACTTGATATTAGGAGTGAAATATTGGCTAAGTGTTTGAATGAGTATTGGGGAATGCCTTAGATGATAGAGGGTGAAATAAAGCTAAGTATAAACATTATAACGCAGGGGAACACTTAGGTCCAACACCCAAAAGTCTTGGATCGAGATAGAAAACTAGCCAAAAAAATACATAGAAGCACGGCCTTGGCACGTCACACCAAGGGCACGAATCATCTCTAAAAATTGCACTTTTGCGTTTTTAAAATTCTACTATGGTTGCTCTTAAATTGAGGTTAGACCCTTTTTAACCCAATTTGACCCCCTGAACAAGAATATGAAGTCAAATTTTCGATATCACACACAGATTTTGAGATATATGGAAATTACTATTTTGGGCATTTTCGAGGCACATTTTTGAGCACTTTTTGGGGTCGTTTCATGAGGAATACTAGTGCTTGTTATGGTTGTCGAGAACTAGGCCACTAGATAATTGATTGTCCATGAAATCGTAATAAGGGTAAAGATGTACGTCCACAAGGCCGGGGTCCAAATACAGTCTCTTTGGGGAGAGGAGGCCAACAAGGTGGTGCCCCAAGGCATAATCGATTCTATGCTCTTCAAGGGAGGCAAGGGTATAGATAAGGTGTCTGATATCATCATCGGTATGTTAAAATTCTTTGGTTTTGATGTGTATGCATTGATAGACCCGGGTGCCACTCTTTCTTTTGTTACTCCTTTTGTTGCTAAAAAGTTTCATGTTGAGCCCGAATTGTTGTGTGAGTTTTATGAGGTGTCTACTCTCATTGGTGCATCTATTGTTTCTAGAAAGGTCTATAGAAATTGTCCCTTTTGCATTTTGCATAAAGTTTTGCCTTTTGATCTTGTTGAGATGGATATGGTAGATTTTGATGTCATTCTTGGGATGGATTGGTTGCATGCATATTATGCCTCTATTGATTGTAGAAACCGTAGGGTCAAATTCCAATTCCTAAATGAACTTGTTCTTGAGTGGGAGAGTCACGATGTGGTGGTCAAGGGAAGGCTTATCTCTTGCATTAAAGCCCAAATATTGATCTCTAAGGGGTGTCTCTATCAACTTGTGAGGGTTAGGGATGTGGAGTCTAAAGTCTTTCCTATAAAATCGGTTCTGGTGGTTAATGAGTTTCTAGATGTCTTCCCTAGTGAACTTCCCAGCGTTTCTCCCAAAAGGGAAATAGATTTTAACATATATCTCCTTCCTGACACTCAACCTATTTTCTATTCCTCCTTACTGTATGGCCCCGGCGGAGTTGTAGGAGTTGAAAGAGAAATTAAAGGACTTGTTGGAGAAGGGTTTTATTAGGCTTAGAAAATCACCCTGGGGTGCACATGTGTTGTTTGTGAAGAATAAGGATGATTCTTTTAGAATGTGTATTGATTACCGGCAACTTAATAGAGTCACCATCAAGAATAAGTACCCTCTACCAAGTATTGATGATCTATTTGAAAAACTTCAAGGGGATAGTCATTTCTCTAAGATTGATATTCAGTTCGGGTATCATCAAGTGACGGTGAGGGAGTGTGACATTCCCAAGATGGCCTTCTGGACTAGGTATGGGCATTATGAATTTATGGTTATGTCTTTTGGGTTGACCAATGCATCAACTATCTTCATGGATCTTATGAATAGGGCCTTCGACCCCTACCTTGATTTGTTTATGGTGGTTTCATTGATGATATTTTGATATATTCCCATATGAGGAGATGCATATGGGTCATTTGAGGGTAGTGTTTCAAAAATTAAGGGAAGAGAAGTTGTATGTTATGTATGAGATATGTGAATTTTGGTTGAAAGAGGTTGCCTTTCTAGGTCATGTGGTGTCGGGAGATGGTATTAAGGAAGATACTAAAAATATGAAAATGATTAGAAATTGGCCTAGACCATTGACTCCATCAGACATTAGGAGTTTCTTGGGTTTAGCGGGTTACTGCTAGAGGTTTGTGAATGGGTTCACTTTTATTGCTTCTCCCATGACTAAGTTGACCCAAAAGAAGCTAAATTTGTGTGGACCGATGAGTGTGAAAAGAGTTTCCAAACCTTAAAGGATAAGCTTGTCTCCGCTCCTATCTTGTCTCTATTGAAAGGATTGGAAGGGGTTGTTGTGTATTGTGATGCCTCCCGGATTGGTTTTGGTTGTGTTTTGATGCAAAATGGTAAGGTGATAGCTTATGCCTCTAGGAAACTTAAGGTGCATAAAAAGAATTATCCTACTCATGATCTTGAATTGGCGGCCGTGGTATTTGCTTTGAAAATTTAACGTCATTATTTTTGTGGATTGCATGTTGATGTGTTCACCGATCATAAGAGTCTCCAATATGGGTTCACTCAAAAAGACCTCAACTTGAGACAACGAAGGTGGTTAGAACTTCTTAAGGATTATGATATGAGTGTGCATGACTACCCTGGTAAGGCTAATGTTGTGGCCGATAGTTTGAGTAGGGTGTCTATGGGTAGCCTAGCTTATGTTGATGATGGGGGCAAAGAGGTGGCTAGAGAGGTTCATCAGTTGGCTAGATTGGAGGTTAGCTTCGAAGAGGTTAATAATGGTGGTATTGTGGTTGTTGATGTTTCAAAATCTTCCTTGGTTGATGAGGTAAAAGCAAAGCAAGATCTTGACCCCTCCTTATTAGAATTGAAGGCTTTGGTGAGAGATGGCAAGGTGGAGGTTTTCTCCCAAGGGGGAGATGGTGCCCTTAGGTACGAAGGTAGATTGTGTGTGCCTTGTGTTGATGACTTGAGAAAGAAGATTTTAGATGAGGCTCATAATTCTTCCTATTTTATTCACCCCGTAACTACAAAAATGTATAGAGAATTGAGGGAAGTTTTTTAGTGGGGTGGTATGAAGAAAGACATTGTCAAATTTGTATCTGGTTACCATAGTTGCCAACAAGTCAAAGTCGAGCATCAAAGATTGGGTGGCCTAACCCAAGATATAGAGATTACCACTTGAAAGTGGGAGAAAATTAGCATGGATTTTGTGCTTCGGTTGCTTAAGACTAGAAAAGGTTTTGATTATATTTGGGTTGTGGTTGATAGAATGACAAAGTTGCCTCATTTTCTACCGGTTAAGACTACTTATGATGCCGAAGATTATGCTAAGTTGTACATTCATGAATTGGTTAGATTGCTTCGGGTGCCTTTGTCTATCATATCGGATCATGGTGCTCAATTCACTTCTCACTTTTGGAGGTCCTACCAAAGAGGTCTTGGTACCAAGGTAAAGCTCAGTACAGCCTTTCACTCTCAAACGGATGGCCAAGCCGAAAGAACTATCCAAACTCTTGAGGACATTCTTAGAGATTGTGTATTGGATTTTAAGGGTAGTTAGGATGATCATCTTCCACTCATGGAGTTTTCTTACAATAATAGCTATCATTCTAGCATTGGTATGGCTCCTTTTGAGGCCCTCTATAGTAGACGTTGTAGGTCCCCGGTTGGATGGTTTGAGGTAGGGAAAATGGCTTTATTGGGTTTGGATCTAGTTATGGAGGCTATGGAGAAGGTAAAGTTGATTATGGAAAGGTTGAAAGCCGCCCAAAGTCGTCAAAAGTCCTATACTGATGTGAGGAGAAGGGAGCTTCGATTTAAAATTGGTGATTGGGTCTATTTGAAGGTCTCACCCATGAAGGGTTCGGTTCTTCTTGGTAAGAAGGGTAAATTGAGTCCAAGATTTGTTTGCCCTTATAGAATGTTGAGAAGGATTAGTAAGGTTGCCTATGAGTTGGAGTTGCCTAGTGAAATGGACTTAGTTCATCCAGTCTTTCATGTGTCTATGTTGAGGATGTATGTGGGTGACCCAAGTGCCATTGTACCTCTTGATGTTGTGGGTGTTGTTGAATACCATTTGACTTATGAAGATGTTCCAATAGAAATTTTGGATAGACAAGTGAAGAGGTTGAGGAACAAGAATGTTGCTTCTGTCAAGGTTCTTTAAAGAAACCAACAAGTTGAAAGTGTCACATAGGAAGCTGAGGCGGACATGCAAAAGCGATATCCCTATCTTTTCCATTCCACTCAAGTCCAAGGTACTAATTCCAAGTCCTTTATGTGATTTCAAGTCTTATGTATCATCCCTCATGTCATTTGCATGCATCTATGTTTATGTTGACAAGTTCATGGTGATTTTGACACTGATGTTGAGATTTTTGAAAATGATGTTTAAGTGCATTGTTGCATTCTTGATGGGGCTAATCTCTTCATGATTATCCTTCTTATGTACGTTTCTTTGATAGTTGAACACGAATGTTCCCAAGGGGGAGATATTGAAACGACCCCAAAAAGTACCCAAAATCATAAATTCCATATATTTCAAAATCCATATGTGATATCGAAAATTGACTTCATATTCATAATCAGGGGGCATAATTGAGTGAAAAATGGGTCTACCCTGATTTTAGAGTAACCATATCAAAATTTGAAATTACCAAAATGCAAATTCCAAAGAGCTCTCCGCCCCTTAGCGCGATGTGGTCAAGGCGCGGAGATGTGTGTATTTTTATGACTAGTTATTTTATCTCGGTCCAAGGCTTTGAGGCCTTGTGACTAAGTCTTCCCATGCATACACCATATCATACAAGACATTCCTCAATACTCTCTTAAATACTTAGATAAATATTTCACCCAAAATCCAAGTGCCAAATCTCATTCGGATCTTAAGGAAATCACTCAAGCTTCAAGTTCTCATCTCAATGTTCACCAAGGAAATCTCCGAAGTTAAGGTATGTGGGTTCCGACCATTAGGTCCTTTCACCCATAGTGCCCAAGTTTCTTTTTCACATAAATTACATTTTCTAAGTTGATTTACTTATGGGTCTTCTTATTATGAATTTAACTATGAACTATGTTGGGGTTTTGTAAAAGTGTGACTGTTTAAGAATATTTTGAGCTATGAATCTATGGTCTACTTTGAGATTTGATGAGAGGTTTAAATGTATGTTGCAAGGTGGTATTACCAAATATTGGTGGCTCGATTTACTTTAAGTTTTTTACATGATTTCACTCTTGAATTGCATAGCTTTACACTAGCATTACACACCCACCAAATGTTTGATAAAATATCCGGTTTAGAGTTCTTGAGCTATTGATGATTCATTGTATGACTTATGACTTGAATGACTTTATGACGATGAAAGGAAGGTGTATATGTGTTGAATTCGTGAAAAGTATCTATAATGTTGCAAGTGACCATACCAAAGATGAGGGGTATATACCTCATAAACCTTGTCGGGTGTTGGCAATCTCGTACTACCATAGATAAGGGGTATGTACCTCATTCACCTTATCAGGTGGTGGCGATCCTATACTACCATAGGTTAGGGGTATGTACCTCATCCACCTTGTCGAGTGGTGGCAATCCCGTACTACCATAAATGAGGGGTATGTACCTCATCCACCTTGTTGGGTGGTGGTAGTCCCTTACTACCATAGATGAGAGGTATGTAGCTCATCTACCTTCCAAGCTGGTAGAATGCCTTCGATTCCAAGCACTAAATTGCTTGGTCTATGATGATGGTATCTTCCTACATATGTACTATGTTTCTATATAAGCATGTTTTACTTCAAACATTGATCATGCATGCTATATTGCTAATATACTATCTCTTGCTTATGATTATGCATTTTAATTATGTTGCCTATCTATTGCTGCATTGCATCATACATACTTAGCATATTCAAACATACTAATGCATATTCTAAGCCTACATGATGTTACCATGTAGGAACCGGAGCTCCTCGTGATCATCTCTATCCTTCCCGTGGCTAGTACTATCTTCTCAAGGCAAGTTCAGTGAGTCCTCAACTCCGAGGATGATATATCTTCTTCTTACTATATGTAAAGATTTTCACTATCTATTTGTATGCTTTTGACTATGAGGGTGAGCCCGGAAAGTTTTCTCGGCCCCTGCTCAATTTTAAGTTTAGAGGTGTTGTTGGACAAATTATGAATTATGCTTGAGCTTTGACTCTCTTTGACTCTTTTGATGTTTTATGATATGAAAGACTTCTCTTAGCCCCTTATCCTTATTTTTATTCTTTTATGGTTGTTAAATTGCTTCCGCGACCAAGGATGTGTAATGATATGTTAAGAGGCTTGTTTGGGGTCCCTTCGGATTATTAATTCATCGTGTCACGTCTAGGCCCTAGGGTAGGGTCATGACAAATAGCATAGCAGATTTAGAAGGATTTTAGTGGAAGATTTATAGGGATTGAGTAGTTGATCTTTAGGGATTGGAAAATGGATCTTTAGGGATTATTATGTATATTTTCTATATAATTGAAGGACTCTCACCTTGAGAAGCATTCAGTAAAATTCTTGACATGGTATCAAAGCGTTCTCTTGGTTGTCTTATTTCATAAAGTTCTTTTGTGGTTTCTTTCAAATTTTTTGAAATCTTGGTTTTTCTGTTGACTGATCATCGATAATCTGTCCTAACACCTAGAACTTTTGATCTTAGTCACTCTAGATATTTTTTTTGAGTCTTTCTCATTTTCATAGCATTCAAAAGTACAAATTCACATCACTTTGAATCTTCAGTGGTATCACTGGAAAAAATTATTCTTCTTGGGAATTTCAGTTTCAGTTATTTGTCACTGGAAAACAATTATTGGGCCATATAGATGGAAATGATCCTGCTCCTACTGATCCTACAAAGTTAAGTAAATGGAAGATTAAAGATACTCTAATGATGACATGGATTTTTGGATCAGTTGACTTTCTTATTGCTCTTAATCTCAGGCCCTACAAGACAGCTAAGGCTATGTGGGATTATTTTAAAAAGGTTTACAACTAAGATAATAGCTCAAGACGCTTTCAATTAGAGTATGATATTGCTAGTTACACTCAAGGAGATCTTCCTGGTTAAGATTACTTTTCTGGATTTCAAAACTTATGGGCTGAATTTACAAATATTGTCTATGCCAAGATACCTGCCAAATCTCTCTCTATGGTTCAGGCAGTTCATGAGCAAAGCAAGAGAGAACAATTTTGGTGCAATTATGCTCCGACTTTGAGACTGTTCACTCTATCTTGATGAATCGTGATCTGTCTCCTTGTTTGGATGTTTGTTATAGGGCATTAAAGAGTTGCGTCTAGTCATATAAAATGCTTTCAAGAAAGAAAATGATTTCAATGTTGCATTTGTTGCTCAAGGTAAAGGAAAGAAAAGGGATATGATTGGAACTCAGTGTTACAGTTTCAAGGAATACGGTCATATGCTAGTAATTATGGCAAGAAGTTTTGTAATTATTGTAAACAACAAGGACACCTTATCAAAGAGTGTCCCATGCGCCCTCAAAATCGTAAGGTTAATGCCTTTCAAGCTGGGATAAATGGTTCCACAATTGATAACTCATCTTCAGGACAAGTTCTTACTCCTAAAATGGTACGACAAATGATTGTGTCAGTGCTTTCAGCATTGGGACTACAAGGTAATGATGTTACATTTAGTTTTTAGTTTTATTGATAGGTGCTGCCAATCATATGACCAACTCATGAGCATACTAAAAAATATTTGTAAATATCAAGGTCCATCACAAATACAAGTTGCCAATGAAAGTAATTTACCCATTACTAAGGTTGGGGACATTACTCCAACTTTCAAGGATGTTTTTGTTTCACCAATGCTCTGAACTAGTCTTATTTCAATTGGATAATTGATAAGTAACAATTGTGATGTGAATTTTTCTCATAATGGTTGTCTTGTGCAGGATCAAGTGTCGGGGACGATAATCGCGAAGGGGCGTAAAGTTGGAAGATTGTTTCCTATACATTTTTACATTCCTCCTGTTCTATCTTTTGCTTGTATTCTACCGCTAGTAAGACTAGGATTTGGCATAAGCATCTAGGACATCCAAATTCTACTATCTTGTCTCATTTATCAAATAATTTTGGTTTGTTGGGCAATAAAAAGCAACTTTAAACTGCTTCCATTGATTGTTCTACTTGTAAATTAAGCAAAAAGGAAACTCTTCCTTTTCCTAATTTTTGTAGTCGTGCTACTAAATGTTTTGATATTATTCATAGTGATGTTTGGGATATTTCACCAATTGTTTCGCATGCTCATTTCAAATACTTTGTGACATTTATAGATGATTATAGTCAGTTTATATGGGTATATTTTCTTCGATCCAAATCTAAGGTATTTTCCATCCTCAAGACTTTTTTGGCTTACATTGAGACTCAATTTTCTACATGCATCAAATTGTTAAGATATGATTCTAGTGGAGAATATATGTCTTATGAATTCAAACATTTCTTTCTTGAGAAAGGAATTGTCTCACAACACTCTTGCCCATATACGCCACAATAAAATGGAGTTGCTGAGCGTAAAAATTGCCATCTTCTAGATGTCACTCGTACTTTATTGATTGAGTCCTCTGTCCCATCTAAATACTGGATGGAAGCTTTGTCTAGTGTTGTCTACTTATTTAATAGACCTCCACCAAAAGTGTTAAATTTCGTGTCTCCATATTTTTGTCTTTATCACCAAAATCCTGACTATAATAATTTCCATACATTTGGTTGTGTTTGTTTTGTGGTTCTGCCTCCTTATTGGCGCAATAAACTTCCTATACAGTTAAGTAAATGTGCTTTTATGGGTTATTATACTTCACATAAATGTTTTATTTGTTATGATCCATTTTCTGACAAATTTCCTGTTTCTAGAAATGTTATTTTCTTCGAGAATCAATATTGCTTTCCTACTCATGTTGAATCAACTTCTGTTTCTCCTCTTCTTCCTACTTTTGAGGATTTATCATCTTCTTTTAATTGGATTTTGTAGGAACGACGTCGACCAACTTTGCCTCATGCTGAAATTGATCCCCCACCTGAAACTGCACTACAACTAGAATCTGCGAATTCTTTGAGATCTATTGGGCCTACTCAGCGATTTACTCAAGTATCTCATACACCAAACTGGTATGGATTTTCCTCTATTTTATCCAACGTCTCTGTCCCAACTTGTTATTTACAAGCTTCCAAGCATAAATGTTGGCAGAAAGCAATGGAGGAAGAACTTTTGGCTCTTAAAGAAAATAACACATGGGACATTGTTTCATGTCCTTCAAAAGTCCACCCAATTGGATGTAAATAGGTCTATTCAATTAGACCTCAGTGCTAGTAATATATGCAGACAATAATGATGATTCTTGTGATGATATGATGTCCATCCATTTATCATTAACTCTCGTACCTTCTTCCATGCACATATCCTATCAACAAAAAGGAAAACCATCAAATGAAATAACCACATCATGTACTGAACCAACAATTAGATTCGAGCTTTATTTACTCAAGTATCTCATACACCAAATTGGTATGGATTTTCCTCTGTTTTATCCAACGTCTCTGTCCCAACTTGTTATTTACAAGATTCCAAGCATGAATGTTGGCAGAAAGCAATGGAGGAAGAACTTTTGGCTCTTAAAGAAAATAACACATGTGACATTGTTTCATGTCCTTCAAATGTCCACCCAATTGGATGTAAATAGGTCTATTCAATTAGACCTCATTGTGATGGAAGTCTTGATAGGTACAAAGCTCGATTGGTTGTTCTTCGTAACAAATAGGAGTATGGCATGGACTATAAGGAGACTTTTGCACCTATAGCAAAAATGACTATGGTGCGAACTATTATTGCCATTGCTACTTCACAAAATTGGCCTCTTTATCAAATGGATGTCAAAAATGCTTTTCTCCATGGTAATCTTAAAGAAGATATTTATATGAAGCCTTCACCTGGTTTGTTCTCATCACCTACATAAGATCTATGCAAGTTGAAGTGATCTTTGTATGAATTAAAACAAGCTCCTAGAGCTTGGTTTTGACAAGTTCCGATCTACTTTGCTACAGTTTTCTTTTGAACAGAGCAAATATGACTCATCTTTATTTCTTCAGAAAACATCTATAGGTTGTGTTCTTCTTTTGGTGTATGTAAATGATATCATAATTACAGGAACCGATTCTTCATTCATCACTAGCCTCCAATAGCAGCTTAAAGATTCTTTTCATATGAAAGATCTTGGTACTCTTACATATTTCTTAGGTTTGGAAGTCCGTAATAATACATCAGGTGTGTTTCTAAACCAACACAAATATACTTAGGATTTGATTTTCTTTGGCTGGCCTTCAGGATTCCTCCTCTGTAGATACTTCATTAGAATTGAATGTGAAGCATCATCGTGAGGAAGGTGATCTTCTTCCTAATCCAACTATATTTGACAATTAGTTGGGAGTCCAAATTATCTTACTATTACTCGGCCAGAGATTTCTTTTGTAGTTTAACAAGTTAGTCAATTATGCAAGCTCCCTGAAATCTCCACTTGGTGGCTGTTTGTAGCATCATTCAGTATCTTCTAGGAAAATCTACTCGTGGATTTTTCTTTCCTAGTGGTTCTCCTATTCGTCTTACTACTTTTAGTGACTCTGACTGGGCGAGATGTCCTGATACTCGTCGTTTAGTCACTGGTTGGTGCATGTTTCTTGGAGATTCATTAATATCTTGGAAGAGTAAGAAGCAAGATTGTGTGTCAAAATCTTCAATTGAGGCTGAATATCGATCCATGTCTACTACTTGATCGGAGGTTGTATGGCTTCGTGGATTACTTGATGAGATTAGATTTCCTCAAACTCATCCTACTCCTCTCCATACTGACAATACTAGTGCTATTCAGATTGCTACTGATCTAGTTTATCATGAGAGGACTAAACACATCAAAGTAGATTGTCATTGTATACGACAGGTTGTCTAGTGATCTTCAAATTATGTTAGATGTTGAATGATTGTATACATTAATGTTGTAAATAAGTGTAATTATAGAGATTTGTTGTAGTAATCATATAGATTGCATAGCAGATTTGGTGGGGAAGCATAGCAGATTTGGTGGGATTTTAGTGGAAGAGTTACGGGGATTGAGTAGCTGATCTTTAGGGATAAGGAAAACGGATCCTTAGGGATATATATTGTGTATACTCTCTATATAATGGAAAGACTCTCACTTTGAGAGGCATTGGGAAAAATTCTTGACAGTAGTCCAAATAGAGAAACTTTAGCTCTTTTCCCGATGTTTCTCTCGTTGTCCGCAATGAAGGGGAGAAGGTATTAATAGGTTATGAATGGAGGTAAAACTAGATGGATTTGGGGGTGAGGGGGGGATTCTGGACGAAATTGGGGATTTTCTTGAATTTAAAATTCAAATTTTTTCTCAATCTTATCCAACTAGTACTATTTCAAACGAATTCTTCAACGGACAAACGATCAGGGCCATTCAATCCGATCAAGATGAAATAGGGGCTTTGAAATTGGGACATCTGGAGAAAGGAGGGGTCGAACATTTGTACGAAAAGGATAAGGGCGAGGGGAAATGGGACACATTGATGGAAAATTTGTTAGGATAGTTGGGGTTATATGTATATTACTAGTAAGGTTAGCCCGAGCAATTGCATAGCTACATGGGCATAGATGTACATCATTGTCGGAGTACTCGACAAGCTCCCTATGCTTCTAATGTTCTAGCACTCTTGTACCTGAGTATTGAGTCCATATAAGAAGGATCAGTGAGGAAAAAGCAAGAAGAAAGTAACAAAGGTAGTGATGGAATGGGAAAAATTAGAAAACATGGAGGCAAAATGTATCATTCAAGGAAAACTGAATAAAGGATTACCAATGATGAGAAGTCGTATGAGGATGATGCAAAGACAAACTTAAGTCAATGCAATTCAACAATCAAAAGAGTGGTTGATTGATATTGGTCATAGTCTACTTATTGTTTACAAGACCTGCATAGAAAAATAATAAAATCAATGAGTCTTGCTTGACAGCAGACATAAATTCATCCAAAAGTTCAGCATATTCCTGAATGTGGATGGAGTATATCAACTGGAAAAAGTTAAAATCATATACAATTGTCCACGAAACGTACTCTTAATACCTAGCATTTTAGGAAATAAAATTGTGAACTTGTCCTCTAGCTCTTCTTTGTCTAAGACCAATGTAAATTCATCTTTTAACAATTTCTCATTGTTTGTACCCAAGTCAATGGTTATTGGCAAACACTGAAAAGGAAGAAGGATAATCAATCTGCTGATTTTCTCCATAAGTTAGGCAGAGGAAAAAGCAAGCAGATAAGGTTCGGCCTGACTGATAATGCTGACTCATGCTTTTCAAGTGCCAAGTAGCTGGCCAACTATAAAGTAACATGTGATATTTTCAGATTTCTATGCGACATGATGTGCGGAAAACAGTCAGAAGTCACAGAATCTCAGACCATATGTTTATAACATTTTGGCAGATGTAAGAATTGAGTGAATTTACCAAGCTTCAATGAGAATATGAGATACAATACTATTTGTGAAAGAAACTTATGATGATCGTTTTTTAACAACTGTTATTTTTTCCCTACAGAAACTTTCAGAAGATGGCCAAATGCCTCCCTACTGGTATCCCCATTCCCTGTCAAGATGAATTGATTGTCATTAATGTGTCTTTAGAAATCTAAGAGAAATATGTGGGCAGATATGACAGCCCAGGTTCCCGAGGCCCAATATTGGTTCTCCATCAGTTACAACAACAACTTGAATTTTCTTCTCAGGCCAATGCTTCAATACCTCAAGAATTTTGCCTCTGCAATGAATTCCAAACACGCACTTGTCTAAATGATGGATGATTTGTCATGAAAATTAGATTTAAAGAACTTTAACTTGATATATATGCTCATTTGAAACTTTAGTTTTCCTGCAGTCTCCTGTTTGGTTTGGTCCGAGGGCTCTCCTTAAATCATATATCACTTCAAATAAGCCTCATTGTCATGCTAAAGTTATATTGTACATCTGCAACCTATTCTTTTGGCATACAAAATGATATTTTGAACCACACTAAATATTAAACCCAACTCAAAAGTTTACCGAGTGCTACACAAATTATGTATTTTAACAATCTAGAGATCGATATTACCAACTAAATTCAATTTTTTCCTTGGGTTCTTATATGACAATGTGCACAACAACAGTAAAAACAGGGGATTTTATTAAAAGAAACAATAGTAAAAACAGGGGTATTTGTTAAAGGTTTGATGCCAAATTTTTTTTTTGTATGAAATCTTGGAACAGTAAAAATATATAAGACAAAGAGACTGCGGGTGTAAATGCTGAGAAGTGTAACAATGTCGTCGCATAAGAGAACAAGAAAGCCCAGCAGAACCAGAATGGAAACGAAATTTTGAGCAGTTACGAAATGATTCTACTTGGGGCAACCATGTATTATACTACATACTGAAGCCAAGAAGCAGATTAAATGTTGAATACAGTATGTGGGAATGGTGGCAATGACAGAAAAATACTGACTGACACATTCATGATTTGATGCTCGAAAACAGTTTGGCCCATTATTTAAGCAACTTTCAAAACCTTGTCCATGAAAGCACAGAAAAGGGTATATAGATCCAAGCAAGATCTATTTGTTTGGAATGTAATTAGTCTTCAATTATTATTAAGTCATTGCTTCTTTAATACTTAGTATAGCTTAACAGAGAGCAGGAACTAATGATGAGCATTACATAGATAATTATGTGCTACTACCTGAAGATCCATCATGGCCATGTACCATTGCAGCGGTACATCATACTGATGCAGATTGTTCAGCAACTTCTTAACCTGAGAGAAGTCACAATGATGCAATTAAACAGAGAACTTTCATTAAGTCAAGAAGAGGAAGACTGGGAGAGACATAATTAAGGATATGCAAAAATGTAACATGGGCAACCTGAAGCCCCTGATTGACAACCACAAGAGGAAGAAGACCTCATAAATAGTGGGCATCCCTCTCTTTCTCACTGAAAGCTAGTCCTTTGTTGTATTGTGGATCTGGCAACAATAAGTATCCGTTGCTCACCAAAGAACAGAATCATGTTCATAATGGATAGAAATGAAGAACACTTTTCAGGATCACCAAAGATGGTCATCTTCTTTAACATCAAAACATCAAGGAGATGAACAAGTATCCCATATTATTACATCATTTTCAGGTAAGCTTAAATGAAAAGCATTTTAACATGTTGTTATAACACATCATATATATTGTTTATTTGTTTATCAATAATGTGAAGTAGAGCAGAAAATGTATCTTCTGGTTATTGTGCAGTAGAACAGAAAATGTATCGTATGAATCGCTGAATAATAGAAAAATAAGTCATACAACATCTGTGGAGAAAGAGAAGTGACAAAAAATTATTTAGCTGTTTCAGACATATATTCAGATGCCCTTGGTTCATCAATCTGCAGAATAATTCTTTAGGAGTGCATGCCATTCATGTGAGTCATATATTGCACAGAGTGCTAACAAAAACTGACTTATTTAGCAACCGTGTTTTCACTATTAGTTGGTTACAACATCCTCTTTCCCTGCTTAGCTGTTAACTATAAAGTAAAGGTGTGTCCTTCGAATATCAGCCATACTTCGGGGGTAGTTATACACTATTCCTTATAAATGGATAAAACGTTTAAACCATAAGTCCATGGTCAGTATATAAGCTGCCCAAAACTGAGAGATTTGTAACCTATAACTATTAGAACTTAAGCATATTCGACTCTGAAGACCCTATGAGTTGAAATTGTGATCATTAGATATTCCATAACTCACCTCCTACTTCAAGTATAGTCTGACTGTGTCCGCCTAGAGCATATTCGGATTCCAGAATCCTGTGAATTGAAATTGTGCAATCATAATATTCCAACTTATAATAAAGTACACTATGCAATCTTAATGTTTAATTGATTTCTTACAAAGTACACATAGGTATACAATGTAGCATTAAATATATAGCACAATCAGTTTGTGTTAGAACTAACCATACATAAAAGAAAAGTTTGAGATTTACCTTTTAAGCTCAAAGTATTGTTCATGTTTCTCGTCCTTGAACATATTCAATTGACGAAAATCTGTGTAAATCAAATTGTGCAACCATTGTATACCAATTGAACAAAATCAAACTCTGTGGTAATGTTACGTCTTAAGTTTCCACAAAGTGTATGAACTTTTACACCATAAAGATGGAAAAACAAAACATAGAGCTAAATTAAAACAAGAATCTTTTTTCCCAGAAGAAAATAAAGTTAAAGCACACACCAAATCAACTTAAATCATATATAACTAAAAGTGGGAATAAAAAAGTTTGAAAGTTGAAATGAGAAAATAGCCTCAACATAAAGTTAAATTATTACAACATACCATTAAAAAATTAAAAAAATGCTTTATAAAATCTTAACTCATATTTAATTATTATTCAATTGTTACTCTTCATATTCTAAACTCTTATACTTTTCATATTCTCATAACCTCCAACAATTTAATTTAAAGTTTTAACATATCTTTTGATGTTCCCCCAATTTTATCTATAAATTCATCTTTTCATTTCATAGGACTTGCATCTAGGACATCTTTTGCATTTTATAATTAAAATAGTGAAACACTTAACACTATTGTATTATTTGTTTTATGCTTTAGTTCGTGATGTAAAAGATTTTAAAATTTGATTGGTTGGAGAGAAGATATCGACAAGAACATCAAAATTAAGTATTGATTCTAAATA
>JAOTQR010046030.1:0-14958 GCA_025774065.1 Solanum ossicruentum
GTAAGGTTTAACTCTAGCTGAAATTCTTTTACCCTAGCTACATGCTCAAGTGTGACAATTTTGTAAAAAAAAAATATTACCAAACTTTTCTTTGGTCCAGGCTGACAATGCATCCTTAACCTTTTTTAACTTCATTTAATATTCCAAAAAGGGACTTCCAATGAAGTCTGCCACTGAATTCTGTCTAACCACCTCCATGAACTATTTATGTTTAGTCCAAATATTGAAGAATCTGAAATGTTTTACTTGACTTTGATTCTCTGAATTACAAATTAAATGTAGTGGAACATGATCAGATCCTTGCCTTATAAAGTGTTGAACCTCTGAAAATGAAAATAGATCCATAAAATATCGATTCACCATAATTCGATCAAGTCTTTTAAATATATAGTCCCCTTCAATTACACCATTCCACCATATAAAATTACTTCTCGTAAACTTGACTCTAGGTAGGGCATTACTGTTTATGAAGAAAGCATAATCCATAGCTTTACATTGTTCAAAAGCAAGCCCTCTCAACATTTCATCCTCATTCAGAATCACATTAAAGTCTACTCCAATAATCTACGGAAAATTACATTCCCCCCCCTAAATTTGTTAATTCCTCCCATAACTCTAGCCTCTCCATCTCATCCCATCTAGCATAAACCACAGAAACCAGAAAAACCACATTATTAAACTTGAACTTCAATATAACCTGTTGGATAGAATCTAACAGAATATCAGCTTCTCATTCATCTCCCCAAAAGTACCAAATTTTTTTCAGAAATATTCACACCCGCATGCTCAAATTTCAATTTTATTTTGCACTGCTCAATTTGGATGGGTCCATCAGTGCAATAGATAAATATTTTTATCTTTTATTTAAGTCCATTAATCTCTCAAAAGCCATCCGAGTATTTATAGATCTAATATTTCAAAAAAGTACTTTCTCAATCATAGATCACTATTTGATTTTTTCTTTTTGCTCCTTGATTTCACTTGAAGAGGAAGAAAGGATCTCCTTTTTTTTTCTTTTTACCCATTTTTCAAACTGTTATTATGCCTGAGCGACAAATCTCCTGCTTAATTTACTGATTTGTTGAATGTTGTAATCCATGTCATCATCCTCATGCATCGGTTTCCTTCTTTGTACGTCCTCAGCATCTTCAAAATTAATCTCTGGCCCTATATCGTCTTCCTTTACATGCATGTTTTATTGATTGAATCTGTGTGGACTATTTCTCCAATAATTCCTTCACCAATATTGTTATGACCACCTTCCTTCTTTGAATATGCATGTTGATCATGATTCATATTTGAGTTCCTATTCTGATCACTGCCGAACCTTTGTCCTGCTTCAACTTTCCCCTTAATTCCTTTTAAGTGTGAATTCACCATGGTACCTCTAAATTTGATTTCAGATCGATAGGATCCACCTAAACCCCATTTTCAATTGGTTCATGTTGTCTCATCTTTTTCCCTTTGTCGTGACTTATTTGTGCTCCAGGAGTATTATCATTGTCCTTGGCTAGATGTTCTTTTGCCTTTATTATCTTACCTGTGTCAATCTCTCTAGTTTGCTTATTTTCCACCAGAGCTTTAAATGAATTCTTCGAAATAATGCGTACTCCTTTCCACTCTTTCTTTTCTTGCCCATTTCTTCCCCCTCTTTAGTTCTTTTGTCCTACAAATTCTTGCTTGTCTCCCCCTTTGATCTCCCCTTGTCCATTGTCACATTCACTTCTTCCTGGTCAAAATTGTTCTTCCTCTCATTACGCGCTTTGTTTCCATTCTGCGAATACAATTCATGATGAATCACATAACATTGTTGCTCATTATACCCTTAAATCATACACATACTACAATATTTAGACACGTAATCATACTTAATAGTGATCCATCTCTCCAACACTTCTCCATTCATCTTTTTGACTCCAATCTTAATCCATTTTGAGAATTCTTGAAGTAAATCGACCTCCACTTTGACTCTAGTGCAACTAGGTCGTGTTTCATTTCTTGTGGCCATATCTACCTACAATAGTTTGCCAACCGCCATGGCCAATGAGAATATTGCCTCTTTTTCTAAAATTCGATGGCAAGGACAGGAAAGAAATCCATGCCACTGCTGTCGATGTCTCCTCGTCAACATTAAACATGGGGTCTCACTTGAATGTCCTCATAGAGAAGGACTTATTCCAATGAGCAATATAGAATGTAGGCTTGGACAATAATTGTACATAATCCTCCATCAAAGATGCCCTAATCAAAATATGCATGTTGCATAGAAGCCCTATCTTGCACTCCCCTTAAATTAATACTACTTAGGAATCAGATTTAGCAATTCATGAATTTCAGGCCACCATAGGAAAATTTTCCTACTACAGCATACTCCAAATTTTTGTTAACTATCATCTGATCTACTTCATGTTGGTCCCATATGACCTGTGGTTCTCCATTTAAATAAGTGACTAGTTTTATCAGTATCGTCCTTACTTGATCTTTTGGTTGCTTCAACATTGCAGTGTATGACATCAATGGTGGTCCCCTTTTGGACAACGAAGGACCACTGTCCGGAATGGCCATGGCCAACAGTTTAAGCAAATCTAAGACAATGACGGCGCTAGGTTTTTCAATGACAGAATATAGGTCATTTTTGTCTGTAAATTATTATTTGTAATATGACAAAACTTTGAGATAAGTGTTGTTTCCTTCGTCCCATTTTATGTGACATTCTTTCTTTTTTTAGTTTGTCCCAAAAAGAATGTCACTTTATTAAAATAAGAAACAATTTAGCTTTAAAATTCTCCCTTTACCCTTATGAAATGATTTTCAACCACATAAATATCTATAAATGATTTTAGACCATAAGTTTCAAAAGTCTTCAGTCTTTTCTTAAATATCGTGCCAAATCAAATGGTGCCACGTAAAATGAGATGGAGAGAATTTAGTTATCAATGCTGCGGACAAAAACCTATATAAAAAATTATGAAATTGCATATTTTAAGTATTTTAAATTTTAATTTTCTTTAATAAAAAATAATTATCTTCATTAGATTTTCAATCAAATATTTATTTTATAATTTTTTTTCAAAACTATCATACTGATTGAAACTTATAATATCTTTAAAAGTTACAATAATTAAGCACTATAATCTATCAATGTATAATTAAATTTGATTTCTTTTATTACATAAATTCTTAAAGTTAGTAAAATAAGTAATGTAAAAGGATAAGTTTTTAAATAGTTACGTAAGAAAGTTGACTCATTTCATTTTTGGAATAATAAATAGCTTGTCCCCATGCATGAGGCATCAAAAGAAAAAGAAAGTTTTACATCATCGTTTCGTATTTATTAAAATAACAATTTTTTATTATATTGTTATTATATTTCTCAAAGATTCGACCCTCCCCCTGAAGTGAATTGAATTGAAAGGGAAGAAGGTAAGGGGGAGAGAGAGAACAACAGTTTAGGGATTTGCTTTCTGATTAATCCCAAATGAATGTACAGTACACTATTTATATATATGTACACTGTATGTATGTGTACAACACATATATTCTCTGTATAGGTACACTATGTATGTATGTATATACATTAACTAATTAACTGCTCATCTAACTAATTAACCATTTATCTAACAAACAGTCAACTGCCTAACTATGTATTCTCAATACTCCCCCTCAAGCTAGATGTATTGAAGAGATTCAATAATCCAAGCTTGCTTAGGAGTACCTCATGTTGTATTCTTCCTAGGGCCTTGGTGAGCATGTCAGCTTATTGGTCTTTGGTGTTGATGTAGATGGTCTTTATAAGGCCCCTTTGAATCTTCTCTCGAATGAAGTGGTAATTAATTTCAATGTGTTTTGTGCGCTCATGATAAGCTGGATTGACAACAATTTGGAGTGTTGATTTGCTGTCACAGTAGATGACTGTTGGTTCCTCCAACTGCACACCCAACTCTTTGAACAACACTGTGACCCATACAACTTCAGCTGTCAATGCAGCTAGACTTCGATATTCTGCCTCAGTGGAGCTGCGAGAGACTATATGTTGCTTCTTTGATTTCCAAGAAATGAGAGATTCACCAAATTTCAGAATGAAACCTGTAACAGATCTTCTGGTACTTGGGCATGCAACTCAGTCTGCATCACAAAAGCCATTCAACTGATGCTGCTGATGAGAACTCATGAACAATCCTTTGCTAGGCTCTAACTTGATGTATCTTATTACCCTTAGAGCAGCTTTTCAATGTGATGTCTTAGGTTTTTGCATGAACTGGCTGAGTAATTGAACAGCAAAGGCTATATCTGGTCTTGTGATAGTAAGGTACAACAACTTTTCAACCAATATCTGGTACTTTGGGACATCCTCATACAGAGTCTCAGGGTCTACCTCAACACTGGTCAGTTTCAGATTATAATCTAATGGTGTCATGTGAGGTTTGGCATTCCCTAAACCTGCTTTAACTATCAATTCAAGTGCATATTTCCTTTGATTCATCACTATCCTTGTATCTGATCTCATGAATTCAATACCCAAGAAGTACCTAAGTTCATCCAAATCCTTTATCTTGAAATGACTATGAAGAACCTGCTTGGTCTCCTCAATCAGCCTGCATCTCTCCTCAATCAGCCTGCATCTTTCCCTGTTATCAGCAAGTCATCAACTTACACAAGAACTATCACCAGTCCACTTCCCTTCTTCTTTGTGAATAATGAATAGTCTAAATGGCTTTGGGAATAGCCTGAACTTGACAGGGCTTCAGTCAGTTTTGCATTCCACTGTCTTGAAGCTTGCTTGAGGCCATACAAGGACTTCAACATCTTGTATACAAGTTTCTGGTCCTTCTCAGCATTGTAGAACCCTTTGGGCAGCTCCATATAGATTTCTTCAAGTAGACCCCCTGTAGAAATGCATTGAAAACATCCATTTGGAAGATGTTCCAATGCTGAGCAGCAACAAGTGCTATAATTGTCCTCACAATTGTCATTTTCACCACTGGAGAGAATGTATCTTGATAATCAATTCCCTCTGTTTGGCTGTATCCTTTGGCTATCAATTTGGCTTTGAATATGTCAATCTGGCCATCAACTTTGTATTTGATTTTAAACACCCATTTGCATCCAACAATGTTCTTTCCTTTAGGTAACTCAACTATCTCCCATGTACCATTCTCTTCCAGAGCCTTCACCTCCTATTGCATTGCAAGTATCCATCTATCATCCTTAGCTGCCTATTCAAAAGTTCTTGGTTCAACTTCTGTGGAAAAAACTAATAAGTAAGCTCTGTATCTGGATGATATGTTCTCAGAAGAAACATAGTTGCTTTGAGAATGAAGTTGTGTGTGTGTTCAGGCTGTTTGGGTCACATAATCTTTCTTCCAAATAGGTGGATGACTGTGTCTGGTAGATTTCCTGCATGTAATTGCCTCAGTTCCTCTTGGTGTCAAGTCATCTGTGGTGTTTGGACCATCAGGTTGTCCAGCAGATGCTTCATCAAGATTAACTCTTGAAGCTGGTGGAGAATTACTCAGAGTTGTGAGATCACTGTCCAAATGCAAGTCAGTTATGGGAATAGGTTCAGGTGGCTCTTCATCCTCATGCCTCATAGAGAAGTCATCTGATATCACAGTTAGCCCTGTTGGAAATAGTTGCTAATGTCTACTGGACATATGCCTGAAAAGAAACACATTCTCCTTGAATATCACATCTCTACTGATGATAATCTTCCTTTGAACCAGACTATATAGCATGTACCCCTTCTGAGTTGGAGAATACCCCAGCAGCACACATGCTTCAGCTCTAGGAAGAAACTTGTCCTGTCTGACTAGTTTTGTTGCACAACATAAGCAGCCTATGGTTCTCAGATGATTAATACTTGGCTTATGCCCATTGAATTGCTCATATGGTGACTTTCCCTGCAACACTGAAGTAGGATGTCTATTAATCAGATAAACAGCAGATAGTACACATTCTCCCCAAAATATGATAGGGATATTTCCTTGAAATCTGAGTGCTCTAGCCACCTCAAGGATATGCCTATGTTTCCTTTCAACTACAATTTGTTGTGGAGTACATGGACAGCTGCTCTCATGGATGATGCCAAGACATTTCAGTAAGTCATAACAGTCATTGTTAAAGAATTCAGTCCCATTATCAGTTCTTATTCTCTTAACCTGCTTGCTAAATTGAGTTTTAACTAGAGTTAAGAAAGTTCTTAACACTGAGAAAACTTCACTCTTCAACTTCAACAAATATAACCAACACATTCTTGAGTAATCATCAACAATAGTAAGGAAGAATCTGAAACCATTATGTGTAGCAATTTTATAAGGTCCCCATACATCAAGATGAATCAAATCAAATGCAGCCTGTGCCCTAGAATCACTCAACTAGAAAGGCAATCTTGCCTGTTTAGCCAATGGATAGATAGCACATTTATTACATTCATCATTGTTACTGAAATTTCTATCTATGAATAGATGTCTTAAAACCTTCACAGAAGGGTGGCCTAATCTATTGTGCCACAACAACTTATCTTCACTACAATGCTGTGTCATCAGCACCTTCTGAGCCCCTTTATTCGCTTTACCTTGTAATTCAGTAGGAAGGTAGTAGAGTCCATCAACGTCTCTACCAATCCCCTTCACCTTTCTACTTGAGAGGTCCTGAAGCACAAAAACTCAGGGAAAAAATTAACTGAGCAATGTAATTGCCTTGTTAATTTAGACACTGAAAGTAGATCATGTTTAAAATCAGGTACCACTAATACTTCCCTTAAGATTTTTCCATCTACTGTCCTACAATAACCAGTATGTGACACTTGTGCAGTCTCCCTATTAGGCAAATGAACTAGTTTATTTACACAACTAGATATATGACACAATTTGTCCAAGTTTTTTGTCATGTGACATGTGGCTCCTGAGTCAACTATGCAGTTTCCCTGTCCCTTTTTTGCCTTGAACTATGCATTGTTACAATCTACAGACAATGCATTAGATATGGTGATTATACCTGCCATGTTCACCATGTTGTTCAGGTCCTTGCCAGAGTTTAAGTTTGATTCTTCCTTCTCCAGCATGTGCAGGAGTCTCCTGTATTGACTTGGAGTAAAGCTAGGCTGTGTCATGGTTGTGCTAGGATCAATCTCCTTTCCCTTCATCATAGAAGCGCCAACAACTGGGTCAAAGGCATCTGCAAAGGCATCTGCCAATTCCATCTCACTTCTGGGAGTAGCCACATGATTGACAACATCATGATTTCTCTGCACCCTATTATTCTGCATTGGTGTTGGGTTCTGTTTCTTCTTAAACTTCCAGTCATTTGGGTAGCCAACTAGTTTGTAACAAACATCTCTGGTGTGTTCATGTATCTTGCAGTAATCACAACTCACATTCCAGTTTCTCCTCTGCTTGGGATTATTGAATTGACTTGTGTTGTTGATTCCCCCTGCATGATAGGTACCTTTCCCAGTGTACAAAGCTATAGAATCATTCACTTCTCTGCCTACCTTAGTTTCAACAGTCACACGTTGGCTCTCATCAGAGATAACCATTGCATAAGATCTGCTCACGTTAGGCAATAGATTCATCATGAGAATTTGACTCCTAGCATGGCTATACACTTCATTTTACCCCATCAAAAAGGCAAATAGTCTCAGATACTGAATATGATCAACATATGTTTTTGACTTCTCACAACTACAGGCAGGTGGTGGTACCAGCACATCAAACTCATCCCACAATAGTCGCATCTTAGTGAAGTAAGCTGATACAGCTATATTACCTTGATTTAGTATGCAAATCTCTCTATGAAGCTGATAGCTCTTGGATCCATCAACTTTATCAAATCTCTCACTCAAATCAGCCCAAACCATCGTGGCATATGAAGCGTACACAATTCTGCTCAACAACTCTTTCGACACAGTGTTCATAATCCAGGCTAGCACAAAGGCATTACACTTCTCCCATTGTTCTTCCAACTCAGGTTTGTAATCGGATTTTTTGCATATACCGAGAACAAATCCTAATTTGCTCTTTGTTCGCAAATTAATCAACATCGATCTGCTCCATAATGAATAATTTTCAGCTCCTGTAAGCTGAACAGAGGTTAGAACACTACCTGGAGTGTCTGATGAATGAACGTAGAGAGGGTGGTTGTGATTCTTCGAGACTTGATCCAAAGTCTCGGTTGAAACTTGAGCTGCAGCAGTCGGCGCCGTCGCTTCCATTGTCGTCAAGCTCCGTCGTGCTTCGTCAATCGACTCAGAAATTCAGTGAGAGAGAACAACAGTTTAGGGATTTGCTTTCTGATTATTCCCAAATGAATGTACAGTACACTATTTATATATATGTACACTGTATGTATGTGTACAACACATATATTCTCTGTATAGGTACACTATGTATGTATGTATATACATTAACTAATTAACTGCTCATCCAACTAATTAACCATTTATCTAACAAACAGTCAACTACCTAACTAACTATGTATTCTCAATACTCAGGAAAGAAGTTAGAAGTACTAGGAAAAACATTTCTCCATTTCAAATATTGCAAGAGCAAAATTATCCTATTTTAAATAATTTAATGATAAAATTGGTCCTTTTCCGTTGTTTTGGAACAATCAAAAGTAGATAGGTATGTTAAAATTATTTCATTAATTTGAGGATATTTTTGAACTAGTTGACCAATGATGAATGACAAAAGTTTCCCCTTGGTGGTTAATTAGATGGGTAAATTCCTTATAACGCATGATCAATCCTGCTCCTTTTGAGTTAGTTTTTGAGGTGTGAGTTAGACTCAATATCTAATTTTACATGGTATCAGAGGACTCATCTCACCTAATGTTAGGCCCCAAAAAAAATTGTTCATGCACCACATGCTAAACACTGGGTGCAAGGTGGGATGTTGAAGAATGACAAAAGTCCCAAATTGTTGGTTAATGAGATGGTTGGACTCCTTATAAGGATTGGACAATCTTCCTCCATTCGAGCTAATTTTTGGGGTGTGAGTTAGACTCAAGACCTAATTGTACAAGAACCATTTGAATCAAATACATAATCGATAATGAAATAAACGTTTGAATAATTTAAGCATATTTTTTATTCTTTGAATATAGTAATGCTGATTGGACATTTGAACCGGTCCTATATGTAATAGAATCTTGTCCAAATAAGGGGTCATTTGCTATTAAGGCAATAAGAGAAGTGCATATTGAATTCAAAGGGATTATTAATACATGTTACATTACTCTTTTGATTATGGGTATGGTCCATTAGTTATTTGGTTCAGTGAATTGGGGATTAAGTATACAAAGTACGAACTAATCATGTGTTTAGTTTAGGACCGGATTTAACAAAGCTTTCTATAACTGTCAAATCATAACATTTTCTCGTCCTATTAAGCTTAAGAGAAATCATCTCCAAGGAGCTACCAATTACTAGAGGTTTATCCTTTAACGAAAATTATACTATTTATACATGATTAAAATATTATTTTATGTATATATAATAGATGTTAAACCCCTTTTAACAAGCTCATGTATAGACTTCTTTAAATTTTGAATTCCTTAAATTAAAATTCTGACTCTGCTACTGCTTTAAATAATATTTGTTTTATATTTTTGCTATTGAGCTTGTTAATCAACTAATGAGCTAAATCCATAAGCTACCACAAAGTGGGAAATTAACACACGCATATATGAATTAAATATCTCAAAAGTCATTCAACTATAAGAAATTAAATAATAAAATTATTTAACTCTATTTTGTTTTAATAACGTCACTCAATTTAGAATTTTTCTCTTATAAAATCATTCAATGAAATTTGTCACTAAAAGCACATTTTAGCCCTCAAAACATTTCGGATTTGAAAACAAAATTCTTCCATATTTTGAATAAGACAATAAACCTCCTTAATCTTAAATCAATGACTAAAAAAATTGAATCATTACTTTTATTTTTTAAATGTCAAAAACATTCCATGAATTAAATATTACTCTCCTCTTTCCTTTTTAGTTGTTATAGTTTACTTTGAGGGTCAAATGATATAAATTTTAACTAACATTTTAAGATATGTATTTTTATCATATTGATATAAAAAAATTATAAATTACAGCACTATTCATTTGATTCTTGAATATCAAAAGTTTCATTGAAGGTATCGACTTAATGAAATCCAATTTAACTTTGAAAAGGAGTCAAACTGGCTCTCGAAAAGCATTCATAAAAACTAAAAAGGAAAATTTTAGTAGATGACAATTTCGATTATGTATGATGTAGCAACTGGAGGAAAGATCTAAAATCATATATTATCTTTGGCTTTAAATTCAAAATAATACATATTCTTTCAACAGGAGCACTAATAATCCTTGTTGTTTAATAAAATGGTGCATTTTTAGTCATAATCGTAAATATTGTTACTTTTTTAACAACAGCTTCCTCACATGCTGATCACATTATTTTAAAATTTATGGTCTAAAAAAAATTGAAATGATGACTGGTAAAATTCTCATGTCACTGAACTCTAATCATAATATATATATATATATATATATGATGAAATGCATAAATTGGTTAAGAACCTTAAATATAGTTCCCCAGATTCAGAAAATGCACGTCTTAGGTGATAAATACTTTCCCATGTTCTTACGTGCATATTCATTACTAGGGGTGTGAAATACGTGGGTTGGGCTGGAATTGGGGAGGTTAAAATGGGTTGCATTAAATATTGGACTGGGTCTTGACCTGCCCAAATATACTTTGGGCTCAAATGGCCTAAAATTCGGATTGGGTCATAACTCGCCCAATTTAACTCCTTTAATTAGGACTAGCATTGAACATACAAAACAAATGATACATTAGACTGAAGTGAGAATCTTATTGATCTCAGCTTAGAATTATTTTATAATGGGTCTGTCACGCCCCAAGTCCCGATAGGGCGGACTGACACCTGTTGCCGATGAGGCTCGGGAGAACAAACCTGTAACTATTCTCTTTCTATACATATTATAAGGGATTTCCACCTTTAACATACTTTAAAGTAGATAGACATTGATAACAGGCCAAAAGAAAATGCATATGACTAGGCCGTTGGGGCCACGCTGTCTAAAGTACGAGACATAACTATACTTTAATTTACATAGTCTACAAAGCCTCTAAATAATAGGAAGTATCAAATAAGGGTCGGGATAGGCCCCGCCTCAACTGACTGCAAAATATAAACATAAGCTCTATACATATACAAAGCTCCGAAGCAACCTGGAGCTTGGAGACAGCAGCTGAATATCCTATACTCCTACTGTGGAGATCTACTAGCACTTGTACCTGCAGCATAAAATGCATGTCCCCCGAAAGGGACTCAGTACGAGATAGTGTACTGAGTATGTAAGGCACCAAATACTGTGTATAAGATAACAACTTAAGTGAAACTATACACTGATGTAGCATAAAGTACCACCTTTAGTTATACTGTGGGATCATGTACTTTATGTTCTTTATATTACTTTACTTTTACTATAAAATCTATACTGTAAACTCTGTGCACAGCTGTAATATCAATGACCAACTAATCAGTGGTAAACTGTATCGGGATTGTCCCTATGCTAGGTTCTTCTTGAACCCCCTCGGGCTACCATCCGTAATACTGTATTGGGATCGTCCCTATGCTAGGTTCTTCTTGAACCCCCTCGGGCTACCACTCGTTAAAACTGTATACTTTATCTTTCAATTACCTTTGAGATTATTATTTTGGTGGTCATAATATTGAGACTTTATTGCTGTATATGCAATATAAAACATGTAGAAAAATCATATAAGACATTATGGTAATGAAGAGAGTATGTTATACAATCCATAAAATGCATATGAAATGAAACATCTTGTGAACTGTACTTAGTAACAATAAGTCATGTCGCGGGGTGTCCAAGTGTATATAGAATTGGAGGTAACAACATATATGGAACATATGAACATGTTAAATAGCGGAGTCATGGTTGATTTTCATGTAGGAATAGATAAATGCCTTTACTTACCGAAGGGACTATTTTCATGCCAAGTAATACGAAATGAAGTAACCTTACATACCTCTTTGTATGACCTTGTTACTATCTCAAGAAAATCTTCCCTTCCTCCAAATACTTATCTACAACATAGGAAGGGATGAAAGTAGCATTAGCAGCCAATAGACACACTTTGGCAGCCCAAATACATAGCAAAACAACACATGGACAGCAAGCTTCCAATTGGTGACGCTAAGACATTTCTTCACCCTTTTCGCTTCTAAATGTATTTCCTAACACACCACTCTTATGTACATGACATGTAAATATTATTTTCAGTCTCTTAAAAGTCCCACAACAGCCCAAAAAACACAACATACAATAATTCTTCACAACACACAAACAAGCAACATAATGATATATTCTTTCACCACATTTCGACGTCAACAAGCTTGGAACTGTTTTCGCTTTACCAATATTATTTCCAATTGTTTTCCACAAAAACACCAGTCTTAATATAGTCTAAAAATACTCCTAAATCAGTAGTAAGTCGTGGAAAACATACTACAATTCTACACAACTTACAATTGGACAGCATAACATTACTCCCACCTTCGCTACATTTCGACGACGACAATTCCAAACCTTTTCCAACTCTAACCAACTATTCCAACAACATTTATACATACAATCAGCTATGATGCAGGTTTAGAACTGCAAGAAATCAGTTATTCAAGACGTGAAGCAACAGCTTGCTCTCCAACAGTCCACAAGTTCATACGAAGCACATAATTGCGATATCATATATTCCCTCACTGTTATGGGCTGTAAAAGTGGTAAATCAGCCCTTTTACACTGCTGCAAAACCAATATATGTTTAATACATAGGTACTACTTCATAATAAAGCCATCCAACAAGAGAAAAACCTCTTAATTAACAAGACAATTGCACTACAATCCTTAACATACAATCTGTCCAGAAATTCCAGCACCAACATATCAACATATACCTCTTGATTTCTATGAAGAAACCTTAATAAAACACAACAATAATCACTTACCTTAATCCTCAAAGGGTAGAACCTCCATAAGAACCCGAAAAGAGTTGTTTGGCTGCTGCTTAGGGTAAGGAAACGTTTAAAGAGAAAATGAGGAAAGCTGGAAGTTTTTTCTAAGTCTAAATGAAGACTGAAATGTTGTTGCTGTTTATCCCCTCTTAAAGGGCCATATTTGGACGAATTTCTATTGGATATTTGGACCATATAAGTCCTCATTTAGTGGACTAAATATTCAGCAGCTTGGTACCCAAAATTAGGCCAAAATAGGCACCACATGCTAATGGACTTGGCTGTCCATTTTCAGCATTCTCTCAAATTAGTTTTTGGCCCAAATGGCCAATGGATTTGTGTTACACTTGGGCCTTTATCTCGTCTTGGACTAAACAAGGTCCACTTATGATACTAAAACATGGACTAAGATTACACACTTGAAACTGATTTTTATCTGAAATCGAACTTGAACAAATTTGACATCGAACCTCGTCTCCGTTTAGCTTGCAATTTCAAGCTAAGTAAGTAGGTGAATCACCTACTAGATTATTAATTCATACGACCACCTCAATCCTCTTACTTTCTTTAAGATTGTTATATCCTCAATTCAACACATAACACAAGACCCTCTTAAGCGTTAGACGCCCATAACACCCGTTAACACGAGAATCAAGCGCTTTCAAGAATTGACGCTACTTTGACCAGTCCATGTCATGATTTATTCACATATAATTAGTACAAGTAAAATGTGTAGTGTTACAATCAATAATTTTAATTTGGGAAGGATTCAATCGTATACAAGTCAATTCAATCATATTAGTACTATTATATCCTATTGGGAGTTTCTCCAACCGACAACCATCACCTACAGCCGATGATGATACAATGAAGCGATGTCATTGCCGCACCCGTCCAATACTTTACCAAGCTAAGGGATGATCAGCCTCATTAGATCCACGATAAAAAGAAAAACTAAGTCCTCTTTTGGTATAAAAGGATAACATCTGATTTTACGATTCAATCCTCTCTTACGTTTGCTACATAGTTTAGTAAATTTGAATGATTATTTACTCTCACCCAATTTGGTACTCAATACTCCTCCCAAGACTCTATATTATCATACAACTCCAATCAATTCATTTGATTAAGTCATTTAATTACTCTTGTTCCATTCTCATTACTTCGATAATACACTTACCATTAATCTCCTCAACAAAATCATAAGATCAATTTATATACATTTGTAAGGAACCAACCTTTACATTTAAGAAAAGGGTTTACACTTTAAATGTACAAGTTCATCAGGATAAGGAACCTCATTGACTACTCAGTCTACATGCATAATTTAACTCAGTCTAATTAACGGTATGCAAAGTTTATGCTTTCAAGTTCAATCCACACATAGTAGTAGGTTTTCTACAAAATTTAACTAAGTTTCATATGAAATAGTGCATAATATACGCCAAAGTTTACACTCTAAAAGGAAGAGTAAAACAGTTGTTACTCAAATACAGAACTCAAACAGAGTTGAGGTCGAACCCACGGGGAATGCAGTGAGAGTATATCTATTAGTACTATTTTTTAGTTGCAGTTACTACTTCTCAAAAATAAAAATGCATAAAGTAAAATATGGGGATGAAAGTAAGAATATATGGTATCGCAGAACAATGTTAGAAAAAAATATTAATATTAGAGTTGTGATCAGTTGATAATGTGGCTAGGATTGTTTTCTCATGACACCCAACTCGATAGAAAACTGTCACAACTCGGTTTCTAGGTCATGATGACACCTATTAGATCCCACCTACACGCAAGCTAATTCCCAACACCATGTCGGGTATCTATCCTGAATCACTAACACAATATTACCAGTTATATATGCATAATCCGACCACAACCTACCTAGAATTTGGAAGTTATATGC
>JAOTQR010046041.1:0-14957 GCA_025774065.1 Solanum ossicruentum
GTTGAGAGGAAATTTAGAGACCAAATCTGATTTTTGTGTAGTTAAGTTGATAAATGACTTTTGGGAGCTGCTTTGACCCTTTTTTATGGTGTTCTTTGGCCGACCTAATGAGGCATTTTCAGCCCTACTTCACTAAGGAGGTGATGCAGCTCCTTTCTCCTTTCATTTGGGCCATTTGGGGCTCCAAATTAGTTAGACTTGGGCTGCCTATTTTCAGCTTTCTTCTTCACTTAGTTTTTGGCCCAATTGTTAAGTGTATTGTGATGTATTTGGGCCCTTTTTGTTATACTTATTGGGCTGAAAATGTATCCCATTTATGATGATAAAACATGGGTCAAAGTTACACCCTTAACACGGACTTTATTCATAATCGAACTTGGACAACTTCGACGTCGAGCCTCGTCTCCGTTTAGCTAGCAAATTGAAGCTAAGCAGGTGACTCACCTGCTAGCTTCCTAAGTCCTACAAGCACCTCAATTCTCTCACTTCATTTAAGTCCGTAATCTTCTCAATTCGACACAAAACATGTATGCACTCGACCCTCTTAAGCGTTAGACGCACATATAGCCCATTACACGAGATTCAAGCACTTTTAAAAATGGCATTAATTTGACCAAACCATGTCATGGTTCATTTAAATTGTACTAGTATTGTAAGGTGTAGGGTGTTACAAGAACTATCCAACTCATGATCTTGAGTTGGCAGCAGTAGTGTTCGCACTTAAGATCTGGCACCACTACTGGTATGGAGTGCATGTGTATGTGTTTATTGATCACAAGAGCTTGCAGTATGTCTTCAGTCAGAAAGAGCTCAAACTGCAGCAAAGTAGATAGCTAGAGTTGCTCAAAGATTATGACATGATCCTTCTCTATCACCCACGTAAGGCTAACATTGTTGCCGATGCTCTTAGCAGGTTATCTATGGGTAGCATTGCCCACGTGGAGGAAGGGAAGAAAGAACTAGCTAAGGAAGTGCATAGATTGGCCTGACTAGGAGTGCATCTTGAGGAGAATAATGAGGCGAGGTCAATGTTCAGAATGCGTCTGCTTCATCTTTAGTGTCATAGGTGAAGAAAAAGCAAGACCAAGATCCTTTATTACTCTAATTGAAAGAAGATGTCCACAAGCAGAAGGTGATGGTTTTCTCCAAAGGGGGACATGGAGTATTGAGATACCAGAGTCGATTATGTGTTCCCGATGTTGATGGTGTTCAAGAGAGAATCATGGTTGAATCTCATAGCTCCAGATATTCCGTTCATCCTGGCTCCACCAGGATGTACCATGACTTGAGAGAAGTCTATTGGTGCAATGGGATGAAGAAGGATATTGTTGAGTTTGTCTCTAAGTGTCTTAATTGTCAGCAGGTCAAGGTTGAACATCAAAGACCATGTGGATTAGCTCAGAGCTTTGAGATTCCAGAGTGGAAATGGGAGATGATCAACATGGACTTCATTACCTGTTTACCAACGTCCCAAAAGCAATATGACTCGATATAGGTGATCGTGGATAGGATGACTAAGTCCGCTCACTTCTTGGTAATCAAGACAACTAACACTATAGAGGAGTATACTAAGTTGTACATTCATGAGCTTATGAGGCTGCATGGAGTTCCCTTGTCTATCATCTCTAACAGAGGGCTCAATTCACCTCCCAATTTTTGAGATCTTTTCAGAAGAGATTGGGTACCAAGGTAAATCTGAGTACAACTTTCCACCCTCAAACATATGGTCAGGCAGAGCGCACCATTCAGACTTTGGAGGATATGCTAAGGGCTTGCATTCTCGTCTTCAAGGGGAATTGGAATGACCACTTGCCATTGATCAAATTTTCTTATAACAATAGTTATCATGCTAGAATCTAAATGACCCCTTATGAGGCTTTGTATGGGAGAAGATGTAGATTACCGATTGAGTGGTTTGAGGTTGGTGAAGCTGAGTTGATTGGACCTGATCTTGTTTACCAGTCTATTGAGAAGGTGAAGGTTATTAGAGAGAGGTTGAAAACCATACAAAGTCGCCAAAAGTCTTACACGGATGTGAGAAGGACGGACTTAGAATTCGAGATGGATGATTGGTTGTACTTGTAAGTGTCACCCATGAAGGGTGTCATGAGGTTCCATAAGAAGGGAAAGTTGAGTCCCTGCTATATTGGACCCTATCAAATTGTGAGGAGTTAAGAAGGTCGCTTATAAGTTAGAATTGCCTTCCGACTTAGACAGGATCCATCCGGTGTTTCATGTTTCAATGTTGAAGAAGTGATTAGGAGATCCTACCTTAGAGATCCCTGTTGAGAGTACCGAAGTAAAGGATAGCCTTTCCTATGAGAAAATTCCAGTCCAAATCCTTGATCTACAAGTTCGTAAGTTGATGAACACAAAGATAGCCTCCGTCAAAGTTCAATGGAAGAACCAATTTGTTGAGGAAGCTACATGGGAAGCTGAGGAAGCTATAAGAATCAAATACATGCATATATATATTCATGCCAAATGATGATGATGTCAAAGTTAATGTTCCTATCCTTAACTTAATTGAAGTTTCAATTCTCAAATCGATGTGCTTATTCTATTCGTGAGTGTGAGTCTTAGTAGAGTTTATAGAGGTTGATGAATAGTTGAGAGTTCGAGATTATTGGGTGAGTATTAAGATGAGCCTTGAGTCTACTCGTAAGTTAATTCCTCCTCTACTCATCATTCAAGGACGAATGATCCCAAGCGGGAGATAATGTAACACCCTGTAAAATTTCTAAAATACTCTTAGAAAGGAATCATGCGCATAATGCGTCTTTCCAAGCTCAAATGGAAAATTTGAGAATGGATTTGCGATCAGCATGAAATATTAAGTGGGGAATGGTCTCGACTAGATTTTAGAGCGACCAAGTAAAGAGATAATTTTTTGTAATTAAATCCGAGACAGTGTGAGTTCACACCCAGGGCGCGACACGGTTGGGGCGCGCACTTACACTTGGGATTTTTCTTAAATTTCCTGAAAAGAACGTATGTTAAAAATTTTCGCAAAGTACACATGTTTGCATCCCAGGCGCATTGCATACATGGTATTACGGGACAAAATTTTATTCTTCTAATTCGGGAAGGGTACTTTGGTCATTCATCAACCTATCCTAAGTCCCAAAAATGTGTTTAACGGTCATTTTCTTCAGAATAAAGGTTTCAAAGCCCATTTTTCTAGTTTCTAAGTGAGGATTCTTGAGAGAGAAAGAAGAGAAAATTGGGGATTTCAAGATTTGGGGTCAAATTTCTTGAAGAAGTTTAAGTTTTTCTTCATCCTAGTATGTAAGACTAACCCAAAACATAGGATTGTTCTCCCATGTGCCCCATTGCTTGAAGTAAGTTGATAGTTGAATGTGATGCGTTCTATATGTGAAATTCTTGAATATTCTATTGAAATTTATTCTTATCTTATATATTTTTTTGAATTGATGGTCATCACAACTTGAATTAATTACTTAAATGATTTATTTGAATTATTATATACGCCATACATGATTTCTTTGTTAAAGGCTACAAGAATGAACTTAGGGGTTGATGTCTGTAGCCTTGATCGTGTTAATGTGCTTGCTGTTGTGGTATTGGTCCTGAGTTGAGTGTGTTGATGATGATGCTGATGAGATTGATGTCCTTAGAGTCATAAAGAGGTTGAACTTAATCTTAAAAATATGTTCCTAATTCATTGAGTTGATGGTTGATGAGTTGAGTTGATGTTCCTTGTCCAACAAAAACTAAATGATGAGAAATCTTGATGTTTGATGTCTTATAAGCATGTTGAGACATGAGAGGAGTATTGAGCACCGAAAGGAGTACGAGTGAGTCTCACTCATACTCATTAACTACGTGGCTAGAGTAGGAAAGGATTGAACCATGAAAACGGACGTTTCCTTAGTCCTAAAAGAGGACTAGATATTATTATGGATCCACCAGTGGGGACATCCCTTACCCCAACAAGGTAGTGGATGGATGTGCCAACGACATCACTTTGTTGTACTATCACCGACTCATAGGTGATGGTTATCGATTACAGAAACTCCCAGATAGGATCCACATTGATAGTTCTCTAATGTTGATATTATAGTATGAGTCTTGATTATTGTTGGTGAGTTTTTTTCTACTCCTTATCTTGATCCCAGATCGGTACCTTATGAGTTGACATTATTGTGATGAGGGCAGGTGGTTCGCTTGGGGACTAGTAATAGTCTCTGAGTGTCAATTACGTCTAGGATACCATCACGGGGCATGGCAGTTAAGTTGATTGATGAGGTTTGATTGGTTGGTGGATCACTTGTCTACTCTTTGTTCTTACTTTAGATAGACATTTGACATTCTAATTAAGTATATTATGGGTTAATGTTATTTCCATATTATTCTACCTGTATCTGTTTCTTTCAGCCATTTTACATATTCGTACATTCCACGTACTAACGTTTCCCTTGAAAATGATGCAGAGGCAGGTACTAGAGATCATCAACACCGTTAAGGATCTTTGCATTTAGCTGAATTGGTGAACCTCCTTTACTTTGGAGGATCATTGTTTTATTTTCCTCTAGCTTTATAGAGTTAGACTTAATTTAACTTTACTTTTGAATTGACGTAGCAATGGATCTGTCATTAGTACCATTTGATAGTAATAGAGGCTTCATAGACTAGAGTTGAGTTATTGATATTTAAATTCTATTGAGCTAGTTTCTTATATACTAGCCTATTTATTGGATATGCTAATTGAGATTTAGAATTGCGCATTATTATCTTTAGTTTTCCGCTGATTGGTTAGTTTAATGAATGAATAAATGTGATGAGGCCAAGTGGTTCGCTTGGGAAATAGCGATAGTCTCTGAGTGCCAACCACGTCTAGGATACCCTGTTGGTGCGTGACAAAATCTACATAATGAACATAGTAATATATGTATATATGAAAATTAAATAAAAAATTATTAAAAATAACTAAAAAGTAAAAAACATAAAAAAAATTGAGCTTTGAAATTTAATCAGCGCCACATACAAGAGGAATAACATATGTTATTTAAAAATTATGTAAAATAAAACACGATAATTCATAATAATTAATAATTTAAAATATTGAAAAATCATAATAAAATTTAAAAGCAGGCAGCTGTTGGACGACATGCCTACTTCAGCTGCTTACTTTAAGCAGGAAGCTACTCACCGATGCGCCTGCTTCAGCTGGCTGATTTTAAAAATTTTTATTATTAAAATTAATCTATCAGCTTAATTAGGAAGTTACGTAAGAATTACCATGAATCCAGATAAATAAAAAATATATATATTAAATCATGATATTTGTCTGCTTCAAAGGCTTGTTTCTAAATTTTTTTAAAAACAAATTAAAAAATTTAATTGATTATTGAAATTAATCTATCAGCATCATATAAAGGGGGACAGAAGAAATAACATGTACTATTATTTTACAGGAAGCTACAATAAAAATTACCATGAAACTAGATAAGTATAAAAAATACTATAAATCATATTTGACAACTTCAAATTTTTTAAAAACAAATATAAAATTTAACTGATTATTGTAATTAATCTATCGACATCACATAAAAGGAACAAAAAAGAAATAGCATGTATTATTTAATTAAAAAATTATGTAACATAAAAGGGACAAAAAAGAAATAGCATGCATTATTTAATTTAAAAACTATGTAAAAATTATCATAAATCTACATAATGAACAATAGTAATATATCCATATATGAAAATTAAATAAAAAAAATTATTAAAAAAACTAAAAGGTAAGAGACATCAAAAAATTGAGTTTCCAAATTTTGTCAGCGCCAGATAAATTTGGACAAGAGGAATAACATAGTTTATTTAAAAATTATGTAAAAAAATAATTATTAATTTAAAATATTAAAAAATCATATTAAAATTTAATTGGATTTCTAAATTCTATCTATATAACATAAATTGGGATGCAAAAATAATAATTATTGAGCCCGCTGGTGCAGATGCTGACATCTAGTCTAATTTTATGTGACATTCTTTGACTTGACATGATGTTTAAGAAAAAAATGAAGACTTTTGAAACTTATGGTCTAAAATCATTCTGAGATATTTAAATGGTTGAAAATCATTTCATCAAGGGTAAAAGGAGAATGTTATGATTAAATTATTTTCAATTATAGTAAGGTGATATTCTTTTTGGAATCGAAGCATAAAAAAAAGATGTCACATAAAATGGAACAGAAAAAATGGATCATAAAAAAAAAAGATGCCACTTTTTGGAGTAAATATTATGATTTTTATGTTATCTTCAAATAACATATGTTATTTTCTTTATCTTAATTTATTTGGCATGTATAATTTTTTAGAGTCAATTAATTTTTTTTTTTTTTTTGTATATTTTAAATTGTCAATCATCATAATTTATAGTATTTTTAACTATAATTTTTAAATATATTAAAAACTCAAAAAAGAGAGAAAAAAATATGTGAATACAATAAATGTCTTCCCTTAAAAGCAGGCGAAACTCTTGTATATATGCCAACATTTTATGTTTTAATGTAATGGATGCTTTGCAACACATGATAAAGTTCCGGAAAGGAAAACATAATGCCATAACTACATTAACGAAAAAGTAAAAGTAGTTAGTTTACACATAACAATGCCTTTATGATTAATAATAGTCATTCCACATATCCAAAACCAAATACACCAGTAATGCCTATTAAAGTTGAATGCCTCATCAAGAAAAATAGCTTTGTAGCTTCTCTCTTCTGTCCTTGCAGTCCATGCCACAATGTCTTTAAACAAAAAAGGCAGAAACTAGTAAGTGACGGCAACACGTACAATTATAGTTGTGGTAGTTTAGACGTACGATTTTAATCAAGTAATAATTGGCTCTTCTCAAACTACCAAACATGAAACAAAAGTAAGGAGGTGGTGTAATCAATCCCGAAAGAGAACCTGGAGAATTGATCAGAGTGAACTCAACAACACAACAACAGAGGAACTCTTGTAAAACAAAAGACATGAGAAACTATCACAAATTCATACGACATTACACATATGATGTGTTTCATACAATCAACTCAACAACATAGTCAATATTATAAGAATTAATCATATCACTTACATTTGAGTGAGCAGTGTTGTACAACATGCTTCCCATAAGTAGCTACCTGCATATAAATTTCAAAATATCCTATTCATTTTTATCAATTGCAATACATAGTGGCAGCAGACTCTAAGTTCTATTGAACACTTGCTGAACAGTAAGCAATCATTATTATCAGTTCGAATACTTTTCTATATCAACAAACTTTTTTCAATATAAACAATCATTGGGCTCTTGAAAAATTATTACATGAGAAAGGCATTCACATGGTTGTTCTCTATATTTCATTCCCTCATCCCTTTAGTAACTTGAGAGCAGGAGAAGCTAAACAACAATATGTAATCAATAGTGAGAATTCCATAGTAGGTTTCTTTTGGGGATTTCAGACAATATTTTCACATTGATCTTTCTAATTTAGAATTTAGAATCTGAAATCGTCATTTTTAATTCTTTATTTTGTTAAATCTTAAGTCATCTATAGTTCAAATGAAATCAAATTTCTCAGTAATTTTTGAACTTCAGGTATGCTGATTATAGTTTCCCATCTTGTAATTGCCTCCTCCCTCATTTCTCCTTCCCCTCATTTTTTTTTTAAAAAAAGGGAAGGAACAACCAAAATGGACAAAGAGTCATAAGCATTCCCAAATTGAATTTGAAAAAGTCAAGCAGTTCAAGGCAAACCAATATCCAAAATCGAAAGCATCCTTTTTCTACTATCACAAAAATTTAAAAGACAATCAAATGTAGGGCAGAGAAAGAGAACTTACCGAGGGAGTCGGAGAGTCTGAAGTATCTATTAGAAACTTATGATTTTCAACTGATTCAAGTACATTTTTAATAAGTTTTACAGTCACATCTGATGGAGCAGTACTTCCTTCCTTCATTAACTTTTGAATCATGGCACTGAATTCAGACTGAATGATATTACAAAAATTTTCCGGAACTGAACTAAAATTACACAATGGGAAACAAGGAATTCATACTCATTCCCGGAGACAGAATACATGTCTTTCCTCAGTAGATCTCCTGCACCTATGTGTTAGAGCCCAAAAGTTTCAGCAATTTTCAAGCATTTAGAATGTAAACTTGTAATCTCAATTTAGAAAGGACATACAGACGCAAACCTGATTAATATGACCCCGTGGGAAATAGAACACCAGCTTGCCTTCACATGGCACTGTCACAAGCAAACTGGCACATGCACGCCATAGCTCCTTGACATTTTTAATTGCAAAATAGCTTATTGACACATTAGCAGCCTGTTCAGGTAGTATACATATTCCTCATTGTTGATAAGAGGTAGAGCTTAACGAAATTGTCATACCATGGTTGAAGATTGAACTTCTTCTCCGCCCAATTAGTGATTCAAGTGTTATCCAAGTTAGAATTGCCTGTCGTGTTAACATATAGTAGCAACTGGAGCAAATTTGACAAAAAATGGTAGCAAATACTGTTAGCTTAAACGATTGTAGTAAAAGAATGTTCAAAGTGCTGGAATTGTTCATCAAGGATAGCAACTATTGAGAGTTCGAGTAACATAGCCATTATAAATAACATGATTCTTTAACCATTCATAGCCCCATATCTCTTGAATTGTTTTCCTAATTTGTTGATCTACTACCCATAGAGAAAATTTGATGTATTGGTAGGAAATACCACGCAGAACAATATGATTTTTACTCATGAAACACCAAGTGACAAATCTATGATGATGGTTGAAAAATCCAGCAACATTACTTAAAGAAATATTTTAGTTAAGTAAAAAACAGTATTAGCATCCAAATGTGGAAGATGAGGATTGTGATAGTCATAGCCAGTACTGAAAACAACAGTTGGGATACCATGTATTGCAGTTTTTCCTCCATATCACCCTCAATCTCTCTGCCGCTGAATCTGAACCAAGAAAGCGACAGCTAGAAGACAAATTAAGAAATTAGCAGCCCCTTCAACACAGCATCATTTCAAAAGTGTGAGTTCAATGCTAAAAAGCTTAAATACTTGACCTATCAAGGTTAAATGACAAATCCGCATCCACTCATAATATAGTTCATATCATACATATTAACTTATCTTCATAATATTTACAACATTATTGCAGTATTAGTTGAAGAACACATGTCCTAAAGATGAGAAGAAGTTAACTTTTACCAGTCTCTTTGTCAACTTCTGTAGTGATAACAGAGAAAGCAACCCCTGGTTTGACCTAGCTCTCCTCCTTCTCATGTTTTCGACAACTGATTAACCTGGAGGTTGCTCCTGAAAGCTCCTTGCCATGTTAAACGTGTCAGTGCTCACCCTTCCAATTAGATAGTAAATGTCAAAGTCACACATCAAATATCTGTATTAGTTTATACGCTTCTGCAGATAACCACAAGATTTATTGTTTAATTAACAATTGATCCGAATCAAGTAGATGTACTCTAATCCCAATAAAATGGGAACCTATAGCTAATATCTTAAGCAACCAAAAGAAGGATAAAAAACACTCATTGAAACAATGGTCAACGTGACCCACTGAAAATCAGGTCTTAATAGTAGCCCAAGCATCACCATGGTAAAATAAATCAACTTTATTCTCAAAGTGACTTTACTCAGTCTGCTAATAAAGATTATTCTGCTGCAAGCCGACAAGGAAAACGACAATAGGAAATTGCAATAGTTGCTTGAGTCATTTTGTCAAACACATTGAATGCACAATCCACTTCAACACATCATTAATATCTTAGATTTCATAAGACGCCTAACATTGAAATAAGTAATTGGAAGCAAATCAGCAGTTACTAACATGCATATATAGAAACTACATCCAAAAGAGTTAGAAAAACTAAGATGCACATACCGAATTGTGATTTATTCTAACGACAAAGCAAGAAAGAGAAAATTCCAATCTATATTCTCCAGAAGAATTGAAGAAAGCAATAGAAAAGTTAGTCGGAAAAGCAAAATCAAAGCAAACATTATAGGAAAGAGATGATCAATTTGCAATCTGAGTCATTTCTCTCAATCCCACACTCTAAGCTCCTTCGAAACTTGTGCTCCTTGAAACCTCTCCACCATTTCGACAGGCCATTCCATGATTCTCCATGGTTGCATTCCCTCATTTGCTTCTAATGATCTGCTTAGTTCTTCATCCTATAGAGTAAGCTTCTCTGCTATACCATTCAGGTCAGAACATTTATTCTTCTCACCACGCAAAGCACCCTCTGCCTCTGTAAATTTGTTATGCAGTACACGTATTTCATGGGGAAAAGAATCATGAACAGGTGCCTCACTCCCACTCTCACAATTGGGTACTACTGTTCATTCCCTCAACTTCATTGTATTAAGAGTTGTGGAATACAGCTGTTGACAGTCTTTTCACATTATTATTACTTTAGAAGTACCATTTATGTTGCTCTCTGTACAATTATTTGAAGCTGCGTTCATCCCTCCTTCCTGGCTTATATATATGATAAGAATTTATATCTACATTTATGTTTGTCACCACCCAAAATTGACTCGCCCTAACCTTGTAAGTGAGCGAATCAACAATACAAATCTTAATTTATTTTAATAGTTTGATTTATGAAATACAATGATAAAATAGAAATTCAAATTTATACCATAAAAATAATAAAATCACTAAGTCTATAACGCAATGTGTTTTCAAAACTTGAAAGTCATCACATCAAAGATATTTAATTTCAAATACTAAATCTAAGAGTAGCAACACCAAAAATAGATAAATAAAATAAGTTATATCCGAAAACTAAAGACATTATATCATAATTGATAGAATCTAACGAGAGCTATAAGGTTAGCTCACTTTGAAATCTAATATATCGACGATCGGTCGAAATCAATGGAACACTCATTGCACTCCACAAAAGTAAAACAAAGAAAAATACAAGTAGGAGTTAGTACGAGCCACATGTACTGAGTAGGTATCATCGGTCTACTGCAAATAGAAATTCATATGCATAAGTAATATCATAAAATCGATCATGACACTTAGCAGGTGGTAAGCAACAAGCAATAAGTACAAGTGACAACATCATAAAACAAATACGTAATCAGACAACAATATCAAGAACAAACATGAGGACTCAGGCCTCTACACCGCACTTCTTTTGGAAGATGGGTTATTTGAGATTAAGTATATTAAATCACTTCAACATGTTTTCCTTTAATATTATCGTGCCAGAACATGGAATCCGATCCAATATATATCATGTCGGAATGTGACACTCTATCCAATTATACCGCATCGGAATGTGACACCGATCCTATTATACCATTTCGAATGACACATGATCCAATTATATTGTGTCAGAAAACGTGACACTCAATCCAATTATACCGTGTCAGAACGTGATACCCGATCCAATTATATTGTGTCGGAACGTGACACTCGATCCAATTATATTTAATCCATCATTCTTTATCATTACTTTCCACTTCATTAATGATATTTCATCAAGTTTTCTTTATTCAAGGCATCACTTTGGTAGATCAAATTCAAGATTATGGATTTCATGGTCTTGGGATTGTAAACCAATCACAATAATATATCAGTCAACTAAGCCACAATAATTAAATACATAAAATAATTTCACAACATCACTCAATGAATATCAATTGCTATTAAGAGTATCTCTAACACATAGAATAAATCATAACCTACCTCAACCGAAGAACGAAGTCAAATAAGCTAATTCACAATGCCTTCCCCTTCCTCAATGCCTCAAAATACTTCTCGGATCTATTAAATATATAAAATTCATGAGTAACAAGTCCATAGACACCCATATTAGTATATGTCTAGTCTAGGCTAAAAATTTATATAATTCGATAATTTAATTCCTAAATTTTAAATTTAGGATTTTTAATCTTAATTCCTCCAAATAATATAATTCTAATAATATTTATATAACACACCTAGTATTCAATTACTTATACTAATATATCAAAACTTAAATCATAATGTGATAATAAAACAATAATAATGAAAATTGTAACCAACTGATTCCGAAATCAGTGGTGACAACCCATGAGCCCAATTTTATCGTCATTATTGTAACCCTCTATGCGTATTATTACCCTTGGCCCTTGATGGCCAATGAATGGCTGCCAAGACATCATGATTTCCACATAGACACTTACTACAAGATTTTTGTTTTTCATATAAACACCTACTGTCACATATTAATTTATATACATATTACCCTATATTATAAACCAACAAGGAGAGGACCATCACAACTATTTTCGATTATACTTAAAACTATTTTAACTTGGACTTTTGTGTTGGTACTTCTATGCATTAAATACATGTATTGGATCCTACTTTAGGTTGTACTCTTGCTTTGAGGTTTTAAACTACCGTTGTACCTTTATTCTATACACGTAACATTTCCGTGTGGTACTTCTACTATTGCAAGCTACCCGTTGGTTGGATGTCAGGGTTATCTTGGGTGTTAACGCGGTGGAGCCGTTCTCTTTGGTCCCAAATACGGTGTGTCTCTGCCAAGCTTTAAGGGTGTTGATTTCCTTCAAACCCTCCTTACTGAGGCCTTAAGATGTCATGCGCTTGGCTAGCCTAGGGTCCTCCTTCGCTTTGCATTGCCAAGGTCGCGGTGGTCTATGAGAAATTGACTTCACCCACCTTTCGCGGTATGGTGTTTCACGCTTTTGATCGCTTTGCCTTTAATATGGCCGACGGGGTTTCATGGTGGTTGATGTGTTGCGTTACGGGTAGTTTTAATCGTTGCTACTGCATTTTTTGCTTCCAATGTTTGGTTTTATTGTGCTCTGTGAATAGCCTAATCAGTACTTTCGGTAGCCCTTACTAGGACCTTCTTTTGGATCTGGCTACAATGTCTATGGGTAAAGCTCTCTTTCACACGTTACTCTTCTACATATTTCACTGACTGATTGGGAAATTTGTTCGTTCATAGAAGCTTTCATTCGTACAATCATTCACATTTTGCCGCTATTGATTGCTTTGGGCTAAATATGCCTGTCGGGGTTTCATGGGGGTTGATGTATTATGCTGTGGTTAGTTTTAATGGTTCCTACTACAGTTTAAATTTTCAGGTTTGGTTTAATGATACTTTGTGAAAGATCCAACCAGTATCTGCCGTAGGCCTTACTAGGACCTTCTTTGGATTTTGCTACAATGTTCATGGGTAAACTTCTCTTTCACCCATTACTCTTCAACGGGAATAGTTGGTAATAGATATTTTTTTGAAATTTGGGCTTACTGATTGGGAAATTGGTCCATTCTTCCAGATTTTGGTACAATGTCCATGGGAAGCTCCTCCTTCACACATTACTCTGCTAGCTCAATTGTTGGTAGTAGATATTTCTGTGACACTTGGCCTTACTGATAGGGAAATTGGTTCGTTCTTACAAGCTTCCATTTCTCCAACCATTCACATTTTCCCACTGTTGATCGCGAGAGGTTTGATATGGCCTTTGGGGTTTCCTGGGGGTTCGTGTATTAATTCTTATGGAGGTGACAGTGAAACATATAGTATTTTGTTTGTTTGAATTGGGCTAGAATTTTACGGGCAAAGACAAATAATTCCTGTAAGTAGGTCATATTGCATTTGAAGGTACTAATGATACAGTGATGAGATAGCATAGGTATAAAGTAAGTAAATTATACTTATTTTAACTTTGACAGTAACCATTTGGTAATCTAATGTTTCTAGCATGCAGATTATTTGATTATTTCTAAAATTAATTCATTTGGTTACCACGTTATAAATTAAGTTTTGATATACTAGGGCCTTCGTTGGATTTGCTACAATGCCCATGGGTAAACTTCTCTTTCACACATTGCTTTTCTACATTAATAGTTGCTAACAGATATTTCCGTGAAACTTAGGATGACTAATTGAGAAATTTGTACTCCTACCAATCTTTTGCCTCTACAATTATTTGCATTTCGTTATATTGGTTTGTTTGTCCAAGCTTTCAATTGTAAAACCCTTCACATTTAGCTAACCAAATTATGGGAGGGAAAACGAATAAATTGTGCCTTAGTCCTACAGATGTTCCCCACTGCACCTATTTTGGCAAAAGAGTTCACGACGATATCCCCGAAAACCAGAGGGTTGGTCCTGAAGGATAGATATAATGTGTTTGTTCTTCTGGGCATGCATTTGTACAGTCATTTATTATTACCCCAAAAAGAGATAGATAATTAGTGTGTTTGTTCTATAGATGTCCCACTTTATCAGCCGTGCATAGATACTGTTGTATAGTTGTACTCCCCTGCTAACAATATTGCTAAGAAGGCTAACAGTGGTGTTACAAGCTCTAACATGTAAGGTTAAATAGAGGCCCCTCATTGAGTTGGTTGTCGAGCACAAGCTACAGCTGCATTTCTACAATCATCCACAGTTACTTATAAATCTTGCCCAAAAAAAGGAAAATAATTGGTACTAATACACAGTGGAGTGTAAGTTCTATTTTGTTATTTCAGTGTTGGCTGGGCCTCCTAGGGAATACTCAATCCTGGTGTTTACGCTTTACTTAACTTCTACTCTATTGGTTTCAGGATGAATACCTCATTTTGGTGCACTGCCTAATCCTCCAGCTTTTTGCGACTCCTTCTCTACTCGGCCTGAATCTGTTTTGCCAGTTAGTGACTGCAAAAGATGGCCCTAAGATTGAGCATTACGGAGATAACACCTAACAGCCCAGATTGGATGTGCAAGGTACAAATTTTGGATATTAGTAGGCATCGACAAAGCCACGAGAAAAAAAATCAAATTCCAAAATCTAATTCTGGAAGATGAGCAGGTAATGTTTGATTACATAGTAGCAACCCATTTCCTAAGCCATCTGCGTTTGTTCCCACCCCCCTCCCCCCTCCTCC
>JAOTQR010046052.1:0-14956 GCA_025774065.1 Solanum ossicruentum
CAGCCACATTCAGAGCCACCACCACCACCTCAGTTGAGAAGGTCCACCAGAGTCAGAAAACCTTCCATGAGACTTTCGGAGGATGATTTTGTGTTAGTCACTGATGGAGGAGAGTCAGAGACATATGATGAAGCTATGTTACATGTATACTACAAGAAGTGGTATGATGTCATGCAAGATGAGATGACATCCTTGCATCAGAACCACACATATGAGCTTGTGGAGTTGCCTAAGGGAAAGAGAGCACTCAAGAACAAGTGGGTATACATATTAAAGTGTGATGAGAGTAGCTCACAACCAAGGTACAAGGCAAGATTGGTTGTGAAGGGTTTTGGTCAGAAGAAAGGCATAGACTTTGATGAGATATTTTCTCCAGTTATGAAGATGTCCTCTATTCAAGTTATACTTGGATTAGCTGCTAGTATGGATTTGGAGATTGAGCAGCTTGATGTGAAAACAACATTTCTTGATGGTGACCTTAATGAGGAGATCAACATGGAGCAACCTGAAGGCTTTTAGGTTAACGGAAAGGAGAACTTGGTATGTCATTTGAAGAAGAGTTTGTATGGTTTGAAACAAGCACCTTGGCAGTGGTACAAGAAGTTCGAGTCCTTTATGGTTGATCATGGCTTCCATAAAACACATTTTGATCATTATGTCTTTGTGAAGAATTACTCCGAAGGTGACTTTCTTATTCTCCTTTTACATGTAGATGATATGTTGATTGTTGGCTAGGACACTAAGAAGATTGCTAGCTTGGAGAAGTTATTGAGCAAGTCCTTTGAAATGAAGGACTTAGGCCCTGCTAATGAGATTTTAGCCATAAGGATCACTCGTGCTAGAAAGATCAAGAAACTTTGGCTATCACAGGAGAGAGATATTAAGAAGGTTCTTAACAGATTCAACATAAGCAATGCTAAACCCGTGAGCCCTCCACCTACAGGACACATGAAGTTGAGTGTGGATCAGTGTCCTTCAAGTGAGAAAGAAAAGAAAGAGATATATTTGTTATGGCGCATCTCCGAAAAGGCCTCATACTAATGGGATTGGGTTCAATCTTATAAATTGGTCATTTGCTCTTTCCGCAACTGATGTGAGAGGAGCTTGCATACCCAATAAAAAGGAGAACGAGGAAAACAAGAACAAAGTCGATATGCTGAAAAGTATGAGTTGTTTTGATAAAGTAGATCAGCTTCAAAATTTGTTGGCATGCTGAGAGCTAGGCATTTCAATAATGACAAAGTGAATCGTGTTCAGAAGGTAGACAAAAGGTTGAAGAATGCTACGAAGACCTCCCAAACAAGAAGTGAGTCGGATAAAGTGAACCAAGTTCACTGGCAAAAGGCGAATAAGAGAAAAAAGCAAGCACAGAAAGAAAACCTTATTGAAGTCAATAGATTCCTAAATAAGGTAAACAAAGATATTGGCTACGAATAGAAGTTCAACTATAACTCTTCTAAGATGAACTATATAAGAATCAATGAAACCCTAGAAGAGCAACTTTTGCACTAAGCAAATATTGGCGATACTGCAGCAAAGGAAAGGAGCAATCATTAAACAATATTTTGGAAGAAAGAAGATCTAGAGTTAGAATTTCATTCTGAAAAGTCTTATCTTATTTTTTTGTGTATTTTACTTAGAATTATAATTTAAGGACAATTATTGTAAGTGTGAATGTATTTTGAGAGAGTCATAACAAGAAGTAGATTTGGCTTCATCGAGAGTAGAGTAAGTAATTGAAGTAGATCCTTGAGTTGTAACACGATTAGAATAGATCATTAGAGTTGTGAAGTGAGAAGTGAGTGAATGATTATTGGGTTATGATATTGACATTGCTCTTTGAAGTTATTAAAGTTGGTAAAATCCTGCATGTTGTAAGTAGTGATTGTTTCTTCCTTGGACAAGGAGCTTTTTTCCTTCTAACTCATGGTGTCGAAACAATTCTAGTATTTTTCTGCAGGCTGTCAAACAAGAACTTAGTTCTTGTTCATGTTGAGTGACTAACGTCTTTTCAATTGGTATCAAAGTGGGTAATTTCACAAGGTTAACACCTTGAAAAGAATCTATAGTTGCACAACCAATATCATAGAAAGGAGCATTGCAGACAAGGCCATCACTATTTAGCAGGAAATACTATAGATGGTGGAAGAATAGGATGATAGATCACTTCATTGGATAAAGTCCCAATCTTTGGAATGTATTCTCGAATGTCATTCTCAAAAGACCAATCATTTCTATGAAAAATGGCGCTGATGGAGCAAAACAAATCCCTAGGACAGAAAGGGATGGAACACGGAAGATAGGATAGCAATTCAAAATAATACAAAAGCCAAAAAAATTTTGGTGTGTGGGATAGGTCCTGATGAGTACAACAAAACTCAATATGTCCAAATGCCAAGGTGATTTCGGATACTCTACAAACTGCTCATAAGGGAACAAATCAAGTTAAGGAATCCAAAATTGACGATCTAAATAGGCAGTACGAGCTATTTAGGATGGTGGAAGGAGAGATATTTTAAGATATGCACACCTGGTTCACTATCATAATCAATGAGGTCTGCTCTCTGGGGAAAATCATTCCAACAGGTAAGGCAATTAGGAAACTCTTAAGGTTCTGCCAGAGTCATGGGAAAGCAGAGAGGAAATTACTGAAAGCCAGAGATCATAACATGCTAATTATGGATGAGCTCATTGGAAAACTCCTACCATATGAAACAAAGAAAAATCAAGAGAAGGAAATTGGATGCAAGAGAAAAGAGAAGAACCTGGTTCTCAAGGCAACTGAAAGAGATAACTTTGTGGAAATGATCATTGCACTGATGACTAAGAGGTTTCAGAGGGTTCTGAAAAAAGGACAATCAAGGCAGAAGAGGAACTATCAAAGGGACTCAGAAAAAGATATCATGGATTAGCAAAGCCATAAATGTGGAAGTTCAGATCATTTCATAACGTTTTGTCCTCTTTGGACCTTGGAATAGAAAAAGAACAACCTTAAAAAGGAAAAGGAGACCCAAAATGATCAAGACAATCCTAAGAATCAAAGAATAATGAATCAATAGGCTAACCTTACAGTGAGACATGCACTTTCTACAATGGGAAACTCCTAAAGAGGAGAACGTGATAAAGAAAGAGCTGAAAATCAATCCTTGCTAGCTATAGAAAACTCAAAAAAGTTTGATTTTCGGGTGATGATAGCATTAGCTGAGTCAGATGATAAAGTGAACACCTAGCAAATCAAGGACACCACTAATCTCAAATGTGTGAAACTGGTTCAAAGGATGAAAAAGAAAGAAGCAAGGGTACAGAAGGAGATATCCTAGCCCTAATGGCTGGAACTGGCTCAGAGCATGACGAAGATGACAATGAGAAATCTAAGGTAAGTTCTGGGCATATTAAAGAAATTCTACATCTCTATTCAAAGAAAAAAACTACAATCCTTATCCACGTCCTTATTGATGCATATTTATCCACTGGTGAAGACAAAGAAAATCTATTAGAAGAATATGCACCACTGAGACTAAGAGTCTAGAAATCATTACACAAAATCTTCAAAAGGAAGTAAGTAACCTGAATTCCTCCAAAAAAAACAGAGAGAAAAATGTCAAAAATCATGTACATATTGCATTGGAAGGAGTGTAAAAATCTTAAGTGATGAACTGAATTGCATGACTACTAAAAATAAAGTTCTTCCTAAGGAATTAGAGCTAACTAAAGCTAAACTAGAGCACATGATAAGGTGGGCCAAATACTCTTTGCTGATCGATGATATGCAGCAGGGTCAAACTGCTACTAAATATAGAATAGGCTTTAAGAAAAGTGTCTAAACCAGATAAGAATGTCTCTAGTATGTTGTGTTCACACTATTGGAAATCAAGTCACTTAAGAAATGTATGTAAAAAGAATAGTGAAGCCATCAAAAATAACTTAACCTATCTAAGAGGACTTATGAAAGAGAATCAGGACCTCGATTTGCTAAATAAGCACCGTCCAATATGGTACATGAGAAATGTAATTCATCCTTTTTCTCACACATAGGGAGCCAAGTGGATCTGGTTACCCAAGAATAACCTCGATTGCATATGCAAGAGAACCAGTAATAGGAAAATTAAAGCAATGGTGTATGTATAGTGTATGTTCAAACACATATAAGTGATAAGAATAACATCCTTAAACTGAGTAGTTTCCATGGCGGAAGAGTTGAATTTAGAATGGAAAGGACCTATGTGCATTCAAAGTCGACGTGTAAAAAGGAGAAAGAAAGTGTTCTTGTTTAGCAACTGGAAGTAGAGAGCCCAGTAACACTGCGACATAAAGAATGAAAAAATGGTTAGGATAAATCTGGTCCATCCTCACTTCTTGTTAGTGATAGTGTTGAACCTGGGTCGTCTACACAAGCTACTATGAAAGATGGTCACATGCATAACTTGAAACACAAGAGTTCCCATCTAGTGCAGAATCTTTTATCACCACTTGATTCAGGCATTCACACAGATCCAACTATAAGATTTGTGTTTTATTCAGCCTATGTCTCCTTTACTGAACCAAAGAACATCAAGTAGGCCCTGTAGGATGATGAGTGGATAATTTCGATGTAGGAGGAACTAAATTAGTTTGAACAAAGTAAGCTATGGAATCTGGCTCCTAAGCCCCTGGATTGTTCTATCATAGGGAAGAAATAGGTGTTCACGAATAAGCTCAATGATCAAGGAACTATTGCTGGGAACATATCCAAATTAGTGGTACAAGGCAACAATCAAGAAGGAATTGATTAGGACAAAACTATGGTATCGATAGCTAGTATTGACTCCATGAGGATGTATTGCAGGTTTGACAAAAATAAAGGCCGAGAGTCAAAGGATAACAATGTCAAAGGTAGGACAAATCAGAGAAGAAGTAAAGAATCTTGCCAACAATGTCCTAAGATTCAAGATGCCAACCAGTTTTATTTTAAGAAGGTTAGTATCCACCAGAACTATGCCAACAAGAAAGTAGGAGTCGGGAAAAAGGGTTGTTATATATGTTGTGGTCTGCACAGTTTCAAGAATTGTTCCGACTTAAAGAGTCTCAGTGCCATGGTGAGTGAATAGAAGGGACAAAAAAGAAGAAGGTTCAATACAACATTGTTGGGTATGATAGAACTATGCTAAGTTGTCAACAAGCAATTTGTCCTGTCTAATGATGATGGCAATCAGTGCTTGGATCTCACCATTAACAATAGGCCCACTCAAATTGGTGGCCACTTGAGCAACTAACAACTTTGTGATCAGGGTCGTACTAAAGAGATTGGAGTTGAAGCTCGCTCCAATTAACTCTCATGTTAATACTTGAATGTCAAGACTCAAAATACTCATTGTATATCTAATGAGGTTGGTGTCAAATTAGTGATTGGAGAGGTATGATAAATTTTACTGCCACCAAGATAAATATCTTTGATATTGTTTTAGGAAAAGAATTCTTTAGACATTGTCATGCTATGATTGACCCCTACCTCAATATCTCTTGGTCATGGAACGAGAAGCAGCTTTCATGGTGCTTACAAAGTTATAGTAACTATGTCATAAAGAAATAGCCAAGCACAACTTTCGGCTACGCAATTAGTTAAAGGGCTCAAAAAGAGGAGCTAACATTTATGGAAATTACCATGGCAAATATGTGGAGACTTCTCTTATGTGCCAATAAGACAAGGTTGAGAAGATATAGTCTAAAGGACTTCTGGAGCCACCACCAATTGTAGATTATCCATAAGAGAGTGTGACTATAGACTTCATCACATGTCTACCAAAATCCTACACTTAAGGCATTATCATGGTAATCGTAAATAGGTTTTCTAAGTATGCCATTTTTAAAATATGCCCCCTCACTATGTGGTACAGTCAAGGAAGTTGTATAGTTATTCCACAAAAATATGGTAAAGTATTGGGGCTTATCGACGCATACTACTATTAGTGATCAAGATCTCCGTTTCATTGGAAAATTTTGGAGAGAATTGTTTGGAATACTTGGAACAGAACTAAACTTCTAAACTAATTTTCACCAATAGAAGTATAGGAAGATTGAGTAAATGCATTACAAGAGTGCTACTTGAGACATTAGTGAGCGTACATCAAATAGATTGAGTAAAGCTCTTACACATGGCCTAAGTTTCTTATAACATGTAGCGGACTGAATCTACAGGCATAACCAATTTGAGATAGCCACAAGCCAACAACCTCAAACTCTACATTCACTACTACTCGTGTTTGAAAGGAAGAGTCTAGGAGTTTATTATTGTAATGACCCGTTAGGTTCCTTGAGAATTAGTGCTCTTGATTTCCTACAAAATTTATCTTGAAACATTTAAATGGGTACTTTGGACTATTTAGTAACTATGACTATTTACTTTTATGAGTAAATTTGAATAGCTAGTTTAATTAGGAGACTAAATTGATAACTTATTAAATATCCTATACCACTTAGTATATATAGTTAAATTAGTTATTAGGGTTTAATTCTTTAAATATAATTTAAAAGATAAAAGAAGAAGAGAGGGTTTACGACTTCGGCAGAACACAGAGGTAGTTTCAGGTAAGTCTTCACCGTGGATTAGAAGTTGTGTACTTGAATACAACTAAGTGTTTAGCAAAGAGTATAATTATATATATGCATATTTTAATCATGAAAGTGGAAAGAGAGATAGGGAGCTACATGGTTATTATATGTTATTATTAATATTTTGGTGCTCTAAAGTGTTGGAGAAATAATGTCTTCGTCCTATTAGAATGGTTGTTGCTTCCTAGAAAGCAGGTGGTTATTATTAAAATATAAGGTTTGATTTGTTTGTTAACTTCACGGGAGTATAGGATCATATATGTGTAGAGTGTTTACTAGGAGCAAAAGTTGTTTAACAACACTTCAAAAAAAAAACCAATCAGTAGAAGAACTTGAAGAACTTTCCTTCCTTAATTTCATATTGATAAACAACCTACGTTACACCTTAATAGTGTAGTCAAAGTTATTTTATGAGAAAGAAACGATTATGATCACACTATGTAATGGGAGGAATTAAGACTTAACTCTAGACTTGGTAGTTAGGCCTTAAGTATAAATATGGGTGTTGTTCATTTCAAAATTTAATTGTGAATTCTTATTGGATTAGATCGTGTTTTGGATTCCATTCAGAAGGGGAAGGCTCAAGGGCGGGATTGATTGTTTTTGGCTTAGACAAGTGAATTTCTTAACCTTTGTTAAGTTTATAGAATCTTATACTTCTTGTGTGAGGTGTTGAGAACGATTTAGATAGGCTTTGGTTGAAAATATTTTGAATTGGGTAATTATCCTATGGTGATATCTAATTTGTGAAGTAATGAGGGAGATTTATTATATGTGAAATAGTGATTATTTATTATTGATATCGAGGTGATACTTACTTTTAGATAGGAATATTGTTAAGGTTGTGATGGTATTGAGATTGAGGATATTGCAACAAATATGTTATTGAGCTACCAATTCTTGATTTTGAAATATGTGAATTTGTAAAGGAAATCTTGCATATTTTATTTCCATAAACATGATTATTGTGCATTTACTATGTGCTTGCTTGATGATCCAAGAAAAGACATGTAAAGCCGATGGAAAATGGTTTCGGCTAGTGAAAAAGAACGAGAATTAAAGAGGTCACTATGAATCGATGGATCGGGTCACACGCTGTGACGGTTACTATGAATCGATGGGCCAGGTCATACGCCGTGACGAACGATGGGTCGGGTCACGCGCCGCGACAGATGCATGGACTAGGAGTCCCCCATGGGTCCCGGAATGTGTTACAGCGGGTGTGCATCACTAGGACAGACATGCAACATTCTACGTGACATTGCACTGCATTGCATTACATCTCACGACATTCATCTTCATCCCATAATGTTCTGGCCTGTTATGATTATATGGAATACTGGCCTGTTATGATTATATGGAATGCTATTGGGATTTGTTATTCATTATATTATTGACTGGTTCGTGTCTTTACATGATTAGTTTTGGTATTGATTTGATAACATTTGATTAATTAGCGAGAACTTGATAAATTATAGAATGTTCCCTATGACTTAAAAGTGGGGTAAATGAGGATTTTACTATCACAGGCTCGATCATAGAATTTTTCGGAGGGTATAATTGTGAAGGTTATAAATTAGGTGGTAGCTGTAGGGGTTTGAATAGAGTGTTGGGAGTATCGGTGTTCTATACTACTTAATTCTGTGTTTATTAGTTCACTTGCTGGGTACCGCGTGTTTGGTACTCACCCCTCTTGCTACAACATTTTTGTAGGTTACGAGCCCGGATCGTCATGATACTCTCTCTAGTGGTACTTGTCTGAGGCTCTCTGTGGAGGTTGTGAGAGGTAGTTGTTGCCATCCCAGCTGACTCCCTACTCCTATTTATGATTTTGTTCAATTTCAGAGACAATATCATTTGATACTGACGTTTCTTTTCGAATTTGTTGTAATACATTAGAAGCTTGTGCACGTGACAACCAGGTTTTGGAGGATTTTAATTAAGTTGAACTTTCATTTTTATCATAATTCCGCATTTTAGTGTTATAGTTATGTTGTATGCTGACTTGTCTTGAGAGGGGGGAAGGATAAGACGAGTGCCATCACGCTCACTTTCGGGTCGTGACAGTTGGTCAGCTCGATCATAGAATTTTTCGGAGGGTCTAATTGTGAAGTTTATGAATTAGGTGGTAGTTGTAGGGGTTTGAATAGAGTGTTGGGAGTACCGGTGTTCTATAGTACTTAATTCTATGTTTTTTAGTTCACTTGCTGGGTACCGCGTGTTTGGTACTCACCCCTTTTGCTACAATATTTTTGTAGGTTATGAGCCCGGATCGTCGTGATACTCTCTTTACTGGTACTTGTCTAAGGCTCTCTGTGGAGGTTGCGAGAGGTAGCTGTTGCCATCCCAGCTGACTCTCTACTCCTATTTATGATTTTGTTCTAATTCAGAGACAACATCATTTGATACTGACGTTTTTTTTTCAAATTTGTTGTAATACATTAGAAGCTTATACACGTGACAACCAGGTTTTGGGGGATTTTAATTAAATTGAACTTTCATTTGTATCATAATTCCGCATTTTAATGTTATAGCTGGGTTCTAGGCTGACTTGTCTTGGGGGGAGGGGGATAAGACGAGTGCCATCATGCCCACTTTCGAGTTGTAACAGTTGGTATCTGAGCCCAGGTTCATAGGTCTCACGTGCATCCAAGCTGGATCTTAGTAGAGTCTCAAGGATCGGTACAGAGACATCTGTACTTATCTTTGAGAGGCTATGGAGACTATTAGGAAATTTTCCTTTATTTACTCTCTCTTATCGTGTGTAGTTAGGTTCATTGGTACTGAGTATGCCTTTGTTCTTTTGACAGATGGCGAGGACTAGAGCTACGGTTTCTGGTGGTAGAGGTGAGGCTGCTCCTAAGGCAGTTATCGAGGCCCCAGCTAGAGGTAGGGGTAGAGCTCAAGCCAGAGGTCGTGCTCGTGGAGCAGCACCAGCCAGAGGTCGTGCTCGAGGAGCAGCACCAGCGAGAGGTCGTGCTAGGGAGGTCTTTTCAGAGCCCATGACTGACCTTAAAGGGAACCAGGTCCCTTCAGAGCACGTACCCTCACCGTTGTTGCAGGATATTTTATTGAGGGTGCAAAATGTACTTGAGAGTCTTGGTCTGAGCAGTAATACATGAGGCACGCCAAGCGGTTCTCAAACCGGAGTAGGGGCTCAGACCCCAGATCAGCATCATATTCCACTGGCCCATGATCCGGTGGAGCAGCCACCAGTGGACACTAGAGTAGAGATCGATCCTGCAACAGCTATTGAGATTTGGGGTGCGCCTATAGCTACATTGACTGAGAATGAGCAACGCCGCTATGAGATGTTTAGGAAGATAAATCCACCCCAATTTCAGGTCGGAAAGACTGAGGATGCTCATGAGTTTCTGACTACTTGTAGGGAGTTGTTGGATGAGTTGGCTTAGCTGAGACACACGGGGTTCGATAAGTTACTCTTCAGCTTCGTGGGCCAGCTAGGGAATAGTGGAGGACATATTTGGGATCCTTGCCTGTGGTATCTCCCACATTGTCTTGGAAGATGTTCTCTGCTGCTTTTTATGACAGATTTGTCCTTTGGAGTGTGAGGGAGGAGAGTCGATTGAGGTTTGAGAGTTTGAGGTAGGATGGTTTATCAGTCACTGAGTATGAGACCCGTTTCTGTCAGCTATCTAGATACGCTACAGTTATCATTCCAAATGAGACAGAGGAAGGTCGTAGGTTTGTGAGGCGTCTGACCTAATCTATCCGGCAGACGGTGTTTAGAGCATCTAGAGATGGAGCCTCTTTCCAGTCTTTTGTAAGTGCTGCTAAGGAGGTAGAGATGATGGAGAGGGAAGAGTTTGGGGACCCTAAGAGGGCCCGTGCATCCGGTCAATTTTCTGGTACCTCATCTGGATGTAAAGGGTTCCATAGAGGGGGTGGCTCATCCCAGCATCGAGGACCAGTTCATGCATCATTACCCGCTTCTATGGATGGTCAGACATATCGTGGGCCTACGGGGCAAGACAACTATGGTAGTCCGTCAGGATCCGAACGTCAGTCCCAGTGTCGGAAGCTTTGTCATGGGTGTAGAGATCCTAATCACTTTTTACGGCAGTGTCCCTTATCAAAGGGACAAGCTAGGCCCTATCCCAGACCTTCAGTTCAGACTGGACCACCATACAGAGGGCGAGTAGAGCTCAGACAGATAAAGGTGGCCGCATTTCAGGTAGAGGAGCTGGTGGTCCCATAGTCCCACAGCGTAGGGGTAGAGGCATTACTCAGACAGGCGGTGGTAGAGGACCGCATTGCTATGCATTCCCAGGGAGGCCCGAGGTAGAGGCTTCTGATGTAGTCATCATAGGTATTATCTCGATTTGTCATCGATCTGCGTCTGTATTATTTGATGCTGGATCTACCTACTCCTATGTGTCATCTTACTTTTCTCGTGGATTCGACTTGCTATGTGATCGTTTGCCTATACTTATTTATGTTTCTACACCAATAGGTGAACCTTTAGTGGTAGATCGAGTGTATCGATCCTGTCTTGTTTCCTTATCTGGATATGATAAGTGGGTAGATATGATTATTCTGGAGATGGTAGATTTTGATGTTATCTTGGGGATGGATTGGCTTTCCCCATATCATGCTATTCTTGATTGATATGCAAAAACGGTGATCTTAGCCATGCCCGGGGTACCAAAAATCGAGTGGAAAGGTGATAGTGGTTCTTATCCAAGCAAAGTCATCTCTTATGTCCGTGCTCAGAAACTAATTGGTAGGGGGTGTATGTCTTACTTGACTTTTATTCGGGATACTAATGTTGATCCACCTTTTATGGAGTCTATTCCGGTAGTTCAAGAGTTTGTCGATGTGTTTCCCACTGATCTTCCAGGTGTTCCTCCGGATAGGGGTATTGACTTTACTATTGACCTAGAGCCAGGTACTAAGCCCATCTCCATTCCTCTGTATAGAATGGCTGCAGCAGAATTGAAAGAATTGAAGGAGCAGCTCCAAGACTTGTTAAGTAAAGGATTTATTCGTCCTAGTGTATCACCTTGGGGTGCCCCAGTCTTGTTTGTGAAAAAGAAAGATGGGTCCATGAGGATGTGTATTGATTATAGGCAACTGAATAAGGTGACTGTCAAGAAAAAATATCCACTTCCCCGTATTGATGACTTGTTTGATCAGCTTCAGGGAGCAGCCTTGATCTCTAAAATTGACTTGCGGTCTGGTTATCATCAGTTGAAGATTAGAGCATCGATATTCCTAAGACAGATTTTTGAACTCGCTATGGCCACTATGAGTTTTTGGTGATGTCCTTTGGGTTGACTAACGCCCCTGCAGCATTCATGGAGTTGATGAATAGAGTTTTCCGCCCGTACTTGCATTCTTTTGTTATAGTATTCATCGATGACATCTTGGTGTATTCCATGGCTGAGGTTGATCATGTTAGTCATTTGAGGATAGTGTTACAAAGGTTGAGGGAGGAAAAACTATATGCAAAATTCTCTAAGTGTGAGTTTTGGCTTGATTCGGTGGTATTCTTAGGGCACGTGGTGTCTAAAGAGGGGATTAAAGTGGATTCGGCTAAGGTAGAAGTAGTTAGAGGGTGGACGAGGCCTACTTCAACTAGTGAGATTCACAGTTTTGTGGGGTTAGTAGGGTACTATCAACGGTTTATTCAGGGGTTTTCTTCCATTGCAGCCCTACTGACTAGATTAACTCAGAAGAACGTATCCTTTCGTTGGAGCGATGAGTGCGAGGAAAGCTTCCAAAAGCTCAAAACCTTATTGATTTTAGCTCCTATTCTGACCTTACCTGAGACAGGTGTAGACTTTACAGTATATTATGATGCGTCAGGAGTGGGGTTAGGCGGTGTATTGATGCAAAGGGGTAAAGTGATTGCCTATGCTTCTCGACAATTGAAGGTTCATGAGAAAAATTATCCTACCCATGACTTAGATCTAGCAGTTGTGGTTTTTGTTCTTAAGTTGTGACGTCATTACCTATATGGTGTACATTGTGAGATCTTCACTGATCATAGAAGCCTTCAGCATATATTCAGTCAAAGAGATCTTAACTTGAGGCAGCGGAGGTGGATGTAGCTGCTAAAAGACTATGATTTAACCATCCTGTATCATCCGAGGAAGGCGAATGTTATGGCTGATGCTTTGAGTAGGAATACTTCTAGCATGGGGAGTCTAGCCACCATTCGAGTGGAGGAGCGACCTTTGGCCAGAGATGTTCAGCATCTAGCTAATGGCCTAGTCAGGTTACAGCTTTCTGATAAGGGCGGTGTACTTGCTTTCCTTGAGGCTAGTTCTTCCTTGATGGACCAGATTCGCGAGCGCCAATTCGGGAATGAGAAGTTATGTCTCATCAGAGACAAAGTGACCAGAGGAAAGGCTAAAGAAGCAGTGCTTGATCCTGATGGTGTTTTAAGGATTGGAGGTCGAGTCTGTGTGCCTAAGGTAGGTGATTTGATTAGATTGATTCTTGAAGAGGCTCACTGTACTCGTTATTCCATTCATCCCGGGGCAGTGAAGATGTATCATGACCTGAGTCAACACTACTGGTGGTGTGGCATGAAGAAGGATATTTCAGAGTTTATGGCTAAATGTTTGACTTGTCAGCAGGTTAAGTGTGAGCACTAGCGGCCTGGAGGTGAGCTTCAAAGGATGACTATTCCCATATGGAAGTATGAGCGAATCACTATGGATTTTGTGGTGGGTTTGCCCACTACTGTGGGTGGTTATGACTCTATCTGGGTGGTTGTGGATCGATTGACTAAGTCTGTCCATTTCATTCCGGTTAAGGTCAAGTGCACATCAGAGAAGTTAGCTGAGCTTTACATCAGCCAGATAGTCAAATTGCATGGTGTGCTAGTTTCTATCATTTCTGATCGGGGTTCAATCTTCACTTCACATTTTTGGATGGCCTTGCAGCGTGGTCTTGGTACTCAGCTGGACATGAGCTCAGCCTTTCACCCTCAGACAGATGGACAGTCGGAGCGAACTATTCAGGTGTTGGAGGATATGTTGCAAGCATGTGTGATTGATTTCGGTATCCGTTGGGACCAACATTTACCTTTAGCAGAGTTCACCTACAATAATAGTTATCACTCCAGTATTCAGATGGCTCTATTCGAGGCATTGTATGGTAGACGGTGTAGATCTCCGATTGGTTGGTTTGATTCTACTGAGACGGACTCCTTAGACGCGGACTTTCTGAGAGATGTTTTGGAGAAGGTTAGCATGATTCAGGATAGATTGTTGACGGCCCAGAGTCGACAAAAGAGTTACGCAAACATGAGGGTCCGAACATTAATGTTTAAGGAGGGTGATCACGTTTGGCTCAGAGTATCACCATGAAGGGTGTGATGCGATTTGGGAAAAAGGGCAAGCTTAACCCTCGATTTATTGGCCCATTTGAGATTTTGGAGAGAGTTAGAGAGGTGGCCTATAGACTGCCCTTGCCACCTAGCCTATCGTCTGTACATTCTGTGTTCCATGTCTCCATGCTCCGGAAGTATGTGCCCGATGAGTCTCATATACTCTTATTTGATTCGGTGGTATTGAGTCCAGACCTGTCATTTGAAGAAGAGCCTACAGCTATATTGGAGACAAGTCCCAAAGCTTAGAAACAAAGAGATTGCTTCTGTGAAGGTGCAATGGAAGAACCGTCCAGTTAGAGAGGCGACTTGGGATATGGAGTCTGACGTGCGTACTAAATATCCTCATTCTTCGAAGCTTCAGGTACTTCCTACTACCTTATGTTTGAGGACAAACATGATCTTTAGTGGTGGATAATGTAATGACCCGTTAGGTTCCTTGAGAATTAGTGCTCTTGATTTCCTACAAGATTTATCTTGAAACATTTAAATGGGTACTTTGGACTATTCAGTAACTATGACTATTTAATTTATGGGTAAATTTGGATAGCTAGTTTAATTAGGAGACTAAACTGATAATTTATTAAATATCCTATACCACTTAGTAGATATAGTAAAATTAGTTATTAGGGATTAATTCTTTTAATATAATTTAAAAGATAAAAGAAGAAGAGAGGGTTTACGACTTCGGCAGAATACAGCGGCAGTTTCAGGTAAGTCTTCACCATAGATTAGAAGTAGTGTACTTGTATACAACTAAGTGTTTAGCAAAGAGTATAATTATGTATATGCATATTTTAATCATGAAAGTGGAAAGAGAGATAGAGAGTTTCATGTTCTTATATGTTATTATTAATGTTTTGGTGTTCTAAAGTGCTGGAGAAATAATGTCTTCGTCCAATTAGAATGGTTGTTGCTGTCTAGAAAGCAGGTGATTATTATTAAAATATAAGGTTTGATTTGTTTGTTAACTTCACAGGAGTATAGGATCATATATGTGTAGAGTGT
>JAOTQR010046063.1:0-14956 GCA_025774065.1 Solanum ossicruentum
GTACATGGTTCAGGATATGATTTTGTACTCTATCAGGCGGCGAGACCGCATTATATATGTATGTTATTTTTATTAGGTGGCAGGACCGCAGCGAAGACCTTGTCGGCTTGCATTTATGTATGTGTATGAGATTTATGTATTCGTATATTTGTCTGGGTTGCTATTGAATTTTTAATGCAGGTGAGGTTAGTCAGTAAAACAGAGGAAACTCTGCCGAAATTTCGATAGATTTCCTAGTGGTTAGGTTGGCCTTTAGAGCTAATAATTGTGTTAGGTGCCTAATCGGCACTAGTCACGACCCCTGGGTTGGGTCGTGACACCCCCCTTGGGAATATTCGTCCCCAAATATCAAAAAAATGTATATAAGAAGAGTAATCAGGAAGAAATTAGCCCCAACAAGAATGCATCAACACACTTAAAACACCATTTTCAAATTCTCAACATAAGTGTAAAAATCACCATGAACTTTGTCAATATAAACATGAATGCATGCAAATGACATAGCGACTAAAACATAAGATTTGGAATCACATTGGGGACTTAGAGTTAGTACCTTAGGCTTGAGTAGAATGGAAAAGATAGGGGTATCGCTTTTGCATGTCCGCTTCGGCCTCCCATATAGCACTTTCGACTTGTTGACTCCTCCAAAGGACCTTAATGGAAGCAACATTCTTGTTCCTCAACTTCTTCACTTGTCTATCCAAGATCTCTACTAAAACCTCTTCATAAGTCAAGTTGTCTTCAAGAACACCCACAACATCTAATGGGACAATAGCATTCGGATCACCCACACATTTTCTCAACATGGATACATGAAACACCAGATGAACCAAGTCTATTTCACTAGGCAATTCCACCTCATAGGCCACCTTAACAATCCTCCTCATCACCCTATAAGGACCCACAAATCTTGGACTTAATTTAACTTTCTTACCGAAACGAACCACACACTTCATGAGTGACACTTTCAAGTAGACTCAATCACCAACTTTAAATTCAAGCTTTCTTCTTCTCACATCGGCATAGGACTTTTGATAACTTTGGGCTGTTTTCAACCTTTCTCTAATCAACCTTACTTTCTCCATAACCTCCATAACCAAATTCGGACCCAACATGAAACGACCCCAAAAGTGCCCGAAAATGTGCCTCGAAAGTGCCCGGGGTAGTGATTTTTATATATCTCAAAATTCGTGCGTTATTGAAAAATCCGACTCCATATTCTTGTTCAAGTGTGTCGGAAAGCTAATTCATAGGGCTTTAATTTGGTAGGTCATGGGCCACCCAGTTCGTTGTGTGTTAAGAGATATGTCCCTTCAAAGTTGACCCTCCTAAATAGTGTTCTTTGCGATTTTCGGATTTTGATACGGTTGCTCTAAAATTCGAGTTAGACCCATTTCCCACTAAATTTGATCCACTGGACAAGAACATGGAGTCGGATTTTTGAAATAACGAACAAATTTTTAGATATATGAAAATCACGATTTCAGGTATTTCTGAGACACATTTTCGGACATGTTACAAGAAAAAAATCTCTATAGAGAAGGGAAAAATGGTCCCAAAAAGTGTGTTTCTGGTGCCTAAAGGGCAATAGGGACCGGAAATTCTGGTCGCCAGCCAATAGATTCCGCCGCTAAAGGTGATTTAGGACGGGATGAAGTGACCGGTCTTCAAACTGTTTTTGCGACCAGCTGAAAACTGGTCCTTAAAAAATTTTTGCGGACAGTCTTTATAGATTCCTAATTGAATATTTTGGAGGCTCATGAGTGGTCATTAAATACTTTTGCCACCAAATTTAGCTGGTCGTAAAGCAATTTTTTGTGACCAGTTTGAAGATGGTTGCTAGACAATTTTCACAACCAGATTAACTATAATTTTAGTCCCCAATTAATTCACATTCAAATTGCAATTAGAAAATCTTATAAATTAATTAATATATAAAGATGCTGCTTTTATATATATAAGAAAAATAATTGCAAATGATGATCAATTTCAGTTACTAGCACTGTACCTAAATGATGTAAGCTAGTCACAATTCTTTGTACATAAATCCTTAAAAAATATATTTAGCTATTATTCCCAGATTGAACTATAGAATTTTTCTGACATTCTGTAAAAATGATGATCAATCTGTTTATCCTCAAGAACTTGCTTCTCATAATCTTCAATTTTCATAACCTGTAAAAGTAGTAAAAATTCCACTTTAAAAAGACCACAAAAATCAACTTAAAAATTAGTTAACTAACAAGAAAAATTTCAACAATATTTCTTCATTATAAATAAAATTTCAAGTTGTAAACTTGTAAAAGCCTAATCCAATCTCACCCCTAACAATCATTGATGATTCTTCTATCCATGAACAGGAAGTCATGAAGAAGAAAAGCAAGCAATAAGAAGTTCAAATTAAATGGTCTTTTTATTAACAATTTAGAACTCATGTCAAAATACTTGAAGTAGAGTTCACTATTAAATCCTAACAAAAACAGTTATGCTGCCGACATTTTACTTATAATCAAATCGCTTCAACCCGCTATGTGCAGTGGTATGCACCCAATAATGAGATATAAAGTATTTTTGCATATACATGAACATGCCTCAACCACATAGAGTCGAGATAGATGGTTCGACATATTGTATTTCAATGAGTCACAAGTGTCAATATATAAACACAAAGTGAATGAGAAGTTTTATATTTCAAATGAATACCTGAACACATTTATTTTTGCTTCACGTACATGCTTCAGTGTCTCCAGCTGCTCATCATACGTTCTAGTGGTTATGATATTAGGGAAGTACTCTCTTGAGGTGTCAAGATTGTGATTGTATGATGTAAGACCTGCTTTCTTGAGCTCTAAAGCTTGTTGCTTTTCAAGCATTCCCAAGGTGCAGCAAACCTCCATTCCCATATCCCTTCATATTGAAAACATTTTGCACGACATTACATAATTTGGTAGAAAAAGATAAACGAATGCCCCAGTTGTTATCATGTCTACTGAAATATTTTTAACTTGTGTGTGCAGTACATGTATATATGATAGTAATTACAGTCTACGTTTTTTTGTAAGTCATGGTTCACTATAATAAACAATATTTGGATATGTATAACTTCCATAGCCCACAAACAAGGAGCTTTTAGAAGTAATTGCTGTGCGCTTTTGGTTTAAAAGTTGCACAATGTACCCATCAGAGCTTCATTTAAGGTTAGCTGTAGATTCTCTTCGGCAATGCACTCCTACAGTGATATTAATTATCACACTTGCAACTTCTTAACCTTGTAATAAACAAGTTCTAAGTTTCCAAAGGAACAAAGACTGTAACCCTAGACCTCCTTACATAACATTAGTTCATCATTCAACAGAAAGGTTAATAGACCATAGCATATCTAACAAAAAAACTATGAACCAACACTGAGCTAAAACATTTCTAGGAGAAAGCTGCAGATAATCATAGTCGTAGTGATAGAGAAACCTCATTTCCATATAGACTAAGGATCCCATATCACAGTGAACATTAGTTACGCAAATCATATACACAGAGAGAAGTTAATACATCAAATTGACCTTCTAGATTCATATATCCAAACAACATTAGTAGCTTCCAGCAAAACTATCAAGTTCACAACTCTAGAGTACTATGGAAGAGAAAACATCGACTCATTTTATTGCAAACCAATAGCATAAAGAACTTATTCAAGAATTCTTCAATTGGGAAAGAGATAGTCAAATAGAGGCTTTCAACAGATTGTATGCGCACAAGAAGAGAAGGTGAAAGAGAAGCAAGATGGAATGCATCTCCAAACTAAATATAGGCAACGGAAAAACAACATAGAATAAGAAGAACAAGACACAAGAAAGAGAATGAAGAGGAATTACCATGTGGGGGTACTTTTCCTCATCAATTACCCTCGTGGTTTCAAGCATAATGTTGAGATACTGATCAACTGAATGTAGTGTTCCTCGAATGGCCAAAATCATTCTTCAGTTCCACAGTCACTTCTCTCCCCACCAGATCCTTGAAGTATGAGAAAAACAACTGGAAAACAGAGCAGGCCAGGGGCAAAACCGAGTTAGAACATACCAAATAAATTCATGAGAACAAAACTCTAACAGGTGAGGAAAAAACTCAAATAGACTCAAATCCAACACATCATATAGATTCTAATATACTATATTTATTACCATACTGATTCCTAAAGTTGAAATATGCAAGTTATTATCACCATTATACGGTGGATATCAATTACAAAAACTTTAACAAACTATCAAGCATTTACATTATAAGCTTCCTTCTAGCTTTAACAAAATTTCAGGGAGCACACTTTTTTTTAACAAAGTGTGGTTCCTACAGCTATTCCAGTGCCTCACATGATCTGAGCCTCACAAAGCTTCTGAAATTAACAGGAAAGTGTGGTAAAGATTAGTTCACACACATGCTACAGACTCCAAAAGTTGTCTTCCAAAATCCTAGACAAGATCCATGGGAAATCAACGGTAGCTATCTTGCGAAGAAAATCATATAAGCTTGAACCAAGCTTTTCAAAACCTGCTAAGACCAATTAAATCCATTACACCCAGAATATCATATAAGAGGTAGCTCACCTGATCCTCCAAATCCAATCAAATAATAAGCACCAATAAGTACTTACAATACCTATATGATTACGATAGTCAAATCAATTCCTTATTTGCACACAACTGCAAGAATAAAAGTGGTGGTACTAGAATCACTTCAATTTCGGCTGTTAGTAAGTAACACGAAAGGAAGGATGATTCCTACCATTTGCCACTAAGATCATGCCTGATAAGTTTCTGTAGGACATCTATCTCGATAATTGCCGCTTCTCGATATTTATGTATTGAACGAACAACTTTAATTGCCACAAGATCCTTTGTTTCATTGTCGAGCCATTCAAGGACTTGCCCAAAAGTTCCTGCGATTAGGTACCAAATAGACATAGCTGAATAAATGAACTAGAATATGTTCAACATGGGAAGTGCAAGAAGCACATTATTACCACTGAGAAGCTTCAATTTAATATTCCTGTATCATTCGGGCATTCTGCCAATAGATACTACCAAAAGCACCAACTTGAAAAGCAAACACCTAGTATTGTTTCTGTCAATGCTCAGTGAAACTGAATAATAAAATACTAACATAGATCACATACCATTTCTTTGTCAACCAAATTTTTTATCTCTGACTACACAGAAAAATAGCAGAAATAGCTGTAGGTGCATTAACGACGAGGCAACCAAATTCAGTTGCAGCTTGCAGATCCACATTGTCTATGCCTACACCAGATCTTCCGACGACCTTGAGTCAGCCCCGAGAAGCCTAAAACACCTCACCGGTCACCTTGGTACCACTGCGGACGATGAGCGCATTGCAGAGTAAGATCTTAGCACAGAGATCCTGAGGAGACAGGTTGTACGAGCAATCCACGTTGCCGAAACTCCTCAGCGAATCAAGACCCGCCTCTCCAAGCTTCTCGGACACGAGAATGGTTGGCTTGGAGGGAGATGTCAGCAGATTCAGCAATTTTGAGGACATTACAAATCGCCGTCTTCGAAGAAAAAATTGATGGTAAAATGACGACGCGGAAATAGAGTGAAGGAGTTTGATGGAAGACGAATTTGACGAGGCATGGAGGAGTTTGTATCATTTGGTTTGTGAATCCTCAGCCACTTCAAATTAAGAGAGAAATTTAGAATAGTTGGAAATTAGGGATTTTAGGAAAGGGTTTTGTTTCCTGGGGTGGGGGTGGAGTCAACTAAGATATATACTTTTGGTAATTGGTATTATTTTTATGCCTATTCCTTACGAGATATTTATGTTTCTAGTCACCACATTTTGGGCCTTCGCTAATTCAGAAAATAACAACGTTGGACTAGAAAAATTTCTTGTCTCTATAAGTACACTTTTAGGGACAAGCTTGCCACTCTGTCGCCAAATGTTGGTCCTTAATAAGCAATTTTCTTGTAGTATTTTGAGATCGTTATAATATCTCTCCCTTGGGAACATTCGTCCCCGAATGTAAAAGGGACGTAAAAGACAAGAGTGATCATTAACAAATCATCCCCAACAAAAATGTAACATTACATTAAAAGCATCGTTTTCGAAATCTCAACATAAGTGTAAAATCATCATAAGCTTGCCAACTTAAACATGAATGCACATGAATGACATAAGGGCTGAAACATAGGACTTGGAATCATAGAAAGGACTTGGCATGTCATCATAAGCTTGAATAGAGTGAAAGAGATATAGATATTGCTTCTCCATGTCTTCACCGACTCTTCGAGAAACACACACGAATAGACAACTCTTCTAAAGGGCCTTGACGAACACTACATCATTATCAATCAATCAATTTCTCCACTTATCCATCCAACACCTCCACCAGAATCTCCTTCTAAGCCAACTTATCCTCTACCTCACCTACAACTTCAAAGAGTTCTATAGCACTAGGGTCACCAACACATTCCCTCAACCTAGAAGCATAACAAACCGAATAAACCATACCCCTACCATAGGCAATTTCCAAACTTATGCAACCTTACCAACCTCCCTCTACGCTCTATAAGGACTCACAATCCTCAACTCAATTTTCAATCTTAAATACACCTACCCACTTGGTACCATAACCATCATCTCCCTCTTTGGAGACAACCTCTATTCTATCATTCTCTCACCCAAAACTTCCAACTCTAATAAGGCGGAAATCAAGGCCTTGCCTAATCTAGTCCTCTTAACCCAAGAGATTTGGAACCATCAAGAACACTATACTACCATTTTCAACTTCCTTCAACCTTATTCTTTATCTAGCCGACCGATGAACTCCACTAGGCATCTCCTTACCACTATTATTTGCTCACAGTAGGCTATCTAGCGGACCAACCACAACACTAGCCTTACCAGAAAAATCAATGCACACTCATACCATAATCCCTAAATGAGTTCTAACAATCTTCTTGTTACCCTCAACTCACACCTATCATATTTAGCAACCACCTCATCATCCAAGACTTGAAACACTACCCCCAAATAATTTACAAGCTCTAAACAAATTAATACCTCATCACTAGAGACCACCACAAACATATCAAGGTAGGGTTTTAAGACCCTATTCATGAAACCCATATACACAACCGATGCATAATCCAACCAAACAACTCCACCAATATTCAAAATCTCACTCCTAGTCCAAAAAGGACACTTAGGGATATCACCTACCCTCACTCTCACTTGGGACAGAACGCGAACCAAAGATTAATCTTAGAGAAATGACTAACCCATCGTAGTTGACTAAATAGATCGACCATCCTTTACCCATCATATTAAAACCTTACAGGTTCTACACTCATTAGGAACATGCTATGCAAGTAGCCCCAACTACCCCAAGATCCTCAACACAACAAGCAAAGTCGTCATCCCACAATAATACTTATAATATGCATATACATACTTTCAAAGAGGCAATAGTTATTTTCCAAATCATTTCAATGCACAATTAGGCTTAAAGTCAAACACCATTCATAATAATTCATACTTAGGTTCAAATATCAAAATCATAATTTCATAGTCATAAACTCATGCATAGGAATAACTCATTCATACACAAAATGGTGCAAGCACCCAAAATGCTTAAAGAGCCAAAATCAAAGGCGTATATATAATCACAATATTGTCATAACCAACCTTTTTATCAAAATCATACCATAAAATGAAATTGGCTTACCCATAGCATAATGTTTTTTTCAAAAATAATTCATGTACATGAATGCAGATGCTATGAACAACGAGGAAATTACATGGGTAATTAAGACTCCATTTAAAAATCAACATTTATGATATGAAGTTGAAGTGAAAACATAGTTAATTCCATATTTAAATCTATAGTGCAATCTCTCATGCATAAATAACTTCAAAAGGGGAACATGCATACTTATAACTTCATAAACCTAAAGTAAATCCTCATATAATGGTTTAAATCAAATTAAAATCATCAAACAAGTACTACCCATGCATCAATAGAATTTTAGGAATCATAATATTCAAATCCCAAATTAAAATAAGTAAAATCCATTTAGGTTTTCTTGAAAATGATTTCGGGTCTCCTTGATTGGAAGGGGTCAAGGATCAGGCCACATACACAATCAATTCACCCTACTCAAAATGTCGGTCACAACATGACCTTACATAGGGTCAATTAATTCATAGGAGCAACAATAGAAAAGAACCTACTCACAATCTCCGATAATAGCCAACTAAACCCAAGAGGCTCCTAATATCCAATGAAGTCAAAGGTTTAGGCTAATCTCTAATCACCTTCATCTTACTAAGGTCCACCTTAATACCATCACTTGGCACCACACAACCTAGGAAGGCAACCTCTTACCATCAAAATTCCCATATACCCTACTAGCACCCAACCTTCTTCCTTAAACTTATAATACTGCCCTTAAATGACTCATATGCACTACCTCTTTAGGGAACGAACCACATTATCATCACCAAACCCACAATAAACCTATTAGGGTAAGGACTAGAGATCTTACTCATGAGACTTATAGGCATAATCGATGTACTGGTCAATCCAAAGGACACTACCTTAAAATTCAAAATGTCGGAAAGGCCATTCAAAGCCTCATCCTCCACCACCAACAATTCTATAGACAAAACAACTTAGGTTCAACACCTCCATTTCTCATAAGATGGTAAATACAACCTCTTAGAGACCAATTGTACCTTAGGGCATGAAATGGACCTACCTCCCTTGCTACCATTTAACAACCTCCCACTCAAAGATGGGCTCATTAGGGAATCGGGCTGCCTCTATGGGTTCTACCATCCATGAAGACACAACATGCATGCAACCATTCCACCCCTATAATGACATCCAAATCCACCATGCCAACTCCAACAAACCACAAAGCAAGACCTAATATAATGCAAACCCAGATCAACAACTATAAACCTTCTAGCAACAATACACCCAACAAAAGAATGGACACCAAAGGCCCACACAACAACTTGGGCGCACAAGAATCCCCACCATCAACTAAAAGAATAGAGAAGAAATAGTGAAACTCGGATCCATCAAAATCAAAACCTTTTACTTATCTTCCTTCGCCTTTCTCTTTGAAGTAGCATGATCAACTAAAAGAGCAAAGAATATTCATTAGAGGGGAAAATCCTATATTTCTTCTAAAGCACGACATCGACCATGAAGAAGGGAAACATTTTCTAAAACATCTCATAGCTTCCTACTCACAGTTGTGGTGCACAACACAACTATGAATAAGACTCTAATCCACACGGAGTGTTAGACTCCGAGGATCTAATAACCTAGTTCTCTGATACTTAGTTCGTCATGACCCAAAATAGGGCCTAGACATGACATGAAAAATGGGGAGCCCGAAAGGTCCCAAATCAACCCTCTTAACTTGTCATTACACATCATTGGTCGCAGAAGCACGTAAAAAGGCATAAAATAAGAATAAGCGCCAAGAGACTAGGGGATAGCTTGCAAAACATCACTATCAAGAGATAAAGAGTCTAAGCTCAAATCGTAGATACATAACTTGTCCAACAAACACCACTAAATACATAGATAAGAGCCGGGGCCAAGACAAGCAACTGGGCTATTAAATACATAGTTAATACATACATAAAAGAAAGATAGTCTTAGAACATAGTATAAGAGAATAGTCATTGTCCCTAAAATGGAGGACTCACCAAAGGTTAAGTTGAACAACCCATTTTGCCACAAGAAGAATCAATAGGAACTCCGGTTCCTATATGGTAACATCATGTAGGCATAGAGTATGCGTTAGTACGTTTGAATATACTAAATATGTGGGATGCAATGCAACAAGAAATAAGTATCATAATCCAAAATGCATAACGATAGGCAATAAGCATAATATATAGCAATATGACATATATGATCAATGCATAAGTAAAACATGCTTAAGTAACTCATGCTCATATAGTATATCATATGTGAAGAATAGACCAAGTGAACTACATCTCAACTCCAAGGCATACTATTCCTTGAACGATGATTGAGGCTTGATACCCCCTCAACAAGGCATCCGAGGCTTGACACCCCTTCGTCAAGGTGATTGAGACTTGACACCCTCTCAACAAGATGATTGAGACTTGTCACCCTCTGAATAAGGTGATTGAGGATTGGTATCCCCTCTACAAGGCAACCAAGGCTTGGCACCCCCTCGTCAAGGTGATTGAGACTTGACACCCTCTCAACAAGGTGATTGAGGCTTGGTATCCCCTTAACAAGGTAATCAACTTGCAACATCATAGATAATTTTCATGAATTCAACACATGTACAACATACTTTCATCATCATAAAGTCATCATATACCTACATTTCCTCTCATCATTATACATCATATGCATGCTATCATCTCATCATCATTCCATCATTATTTCATCATCATATAATCATCATAACACCATTCAACTCATAAGACATGCATTGAACCTTCAATTCCTCAAGAAACCCTAGTCAAGCATTTTATCAAACACTTGATGAGTGTGAAATGGGGGTAAAACACCATGCAATTTAGAGATGAAATTATGTAAGAAAATCTATTGTAAAACCACCAATCAACACCTTGTAATACCCCCAAGATATACACATCAAAACCTCTCATCAAGTCTTACATTAGATCCAAGATTTAAAGCTCAAAACATGCTAAAACAACTATACTTCATGAACTAAAATCACTATGCAGTAAATTTCTGAATATACAAGACCCACATGTAAAATCAACTTTAAATCATACAATATTAGTAAAAAGGAGGCTTAGGAACCATGGGTGGAAGGACCTAATGGTTCAACACTACATATCTTAGCTTTGGAGAACCCTTGAAAGAGATTGAAGATGGAGACTTGAAGCTTGAATGAAATCCTTAAGATTGGTCTTGAGTTTGAGACTTGAATTTGGGCTGAAATATGAGTCTAAGTGTTTAAGAGGATATCGGGGAACGTTAAGGATGATATGAAGGTGAAATGAGACTAAGTATATGTATTTTCAAGTATGGGAACCCTTAGGCCCAAGACTTATAAGTCTTGGACTAAAAAAAGTAATACAGGCACCAAAAATAACAGGGACGCGTCGCGAAAACCCCATTGGAATCTGCATTTTCTGCACGAACATGTTCTCTTAGAAGCTCTTCGCCCAAGCTTCTAACCATTCGAACTTAGTCTTCTTCTGAGTTAGCTTAGTCAAGGGAGCTGAGATAGAAGAAAAACCCTCTACAAACCGTCTGTAGTAACCTGCCAAGCCCAAGAAGCTCCTTATCTCTATGGGAGTTGTGGGCCTTGGCCAATTTTTTACTGCCTCAATATTTTGGGAATCAACTTGGATACCTTCACCAGACATAATATGCCCCAAAAATGCTACAGATGCCAACCAGAACTCACACTTGGAAATTTGGCGTATAGCTGCTAATCCTTAAGGGTCTGAAGGATCACTATAAGATGGTCTACATGCTTCTCCTTATTACGGGAGTAGATCAGGATATTATCTATGAACACAATAACAAGCATATCTAGGTACGACCTCAACACCCTGTTCATAAGATCCATGAAAGCTGCAAGTGCCATTCGTCAGCCCGAAGGACATGACAAAGAATTCATAATGACCATAATGGGTTCTGAAAGCTATCTTATGAATGTCTCTCTCTCTAACTTTAAGCTGATGATACCCTAATTTGAGATCTATTTTGGAGAAACAGGTAGCACCCTGAAGTTGGTTGAATAAGTCATCAATTCTGGGAAGGGGATACTTGTTCTTTATGGTGACCTTATTCAGCTGATGGTAATCTATGCACATTCAAAGAGAGCCATCCTTCTTACGCACAAAGAGAACTGGAGCACCCTAAGCTGAGATGCTTGATCTAATGAAACCTTTATCTAAGAGTTCTTTCAACTACAACTTTAACTCTTTTAGCCCTGAAGGAGCCATATGATATGGAGGAATGGATATGGGCCGAGTATCTGAAAGAGTATCTATCCCAAAGTCTATCTCCCTGTTAGGAGGGACTCTGGGAAGATCATCAGGAAAGACTCCTGGGAACTCATTCACAACTGGGATAGAATGAAGAGATGGTGCCTCGGCACGGGAATCTTGAACTCTTACTAGGTGGTATATACACCCTTTGGAAATTAACTTTATGGCTTTGAGATATGAGACAAACTGACCCCTAAGAAAGACTAGAATACACCTCCACTCTAAGACTGGTTCATCAGGAAATTGAATTGACTACCCTGGTTCTGCAATTTATGGAGGCATACCCAACATGAAGCCAATCTATGCCCAGAATGACATCACAATCTACCATGTCTACTCCACCAAATCAGCTACAATAGTCTTATGATAAACAGATACTGGATAACCCTATAGATCCTTTGGGCTAAAATAGGCTCTCCAATAGGAGTGGAAACACTGAAAGGCTCGATAAGGCATTCTGGGTTAACCCAAAACTTTACAAATACATATGGGGTTACAAATGACAATGTGTCTCCTGGGTCTAGTAATGCATAGAAATTATAGTAAAGATTTTGAGCATACCCGTAACAATATCTAGTGAGTTCTCTTGCTCCTGTTTGGTACCCATGGCATACAAATAGTTTGTTGCCCCCGCTTGTTCCTGCTGTAGGCCCCTGTGAGGTTGCTTACCCTGCAGTGCTAAAGCAACTGTCTGTGATCTATTATCTCTCATATTCTGCTTCTCCATAGGGCAATCCTTCAAGAAGTAACCCACCTGACCATATTTGAAACAACCATTTGTGCCCATAAGGCACTCTCCGGGATGAGACCTACCACACTTACCACAAGTAGGATAACGGTTTGATCCTTGAGCTATGCTACCTTGGCTGCTCGAAGACTTATGGTGCTGTTATACCTGCTCATTCCTGACTCTTGGTGCAGGTGCACTAGTGGATGAAGGTGCTGGTTCGGCTATCTAAGGTTGAAAAGATGAGTGATTTCCACCTCCAACCCCCCTCTTACTTGTCTCCTAGCCTAATGTCTTGGCCCTCTTGCTCTTAAACTCTTTCTTATCCTACATCGTCTCCTCCTCTACTTGGTGCACATATGTCATCAAGCGAGCTATATCCATATCCCCAATCAGCATGGCATTCATGCCTTCTCTCTTAGTCATTCGAGAGAGCCCTGACACAAAAAGATTCATCCTGGAAAGCATGTCTGCCACCGTAGCTGGAGCATAATAGACAGCTGAGTAAACTTGAGGCTGTACTCCTGTACACTCATATTATCCTGCTTTAGATTCAGAAATTCCCTCACCTTAGCCTGGCTCATCTCTCTAGGAAAGTAATATCCCAAAAAGGCCTCCTCGAACACTGCCCAACTAACCGCTGGCATCCCATCTGTCCTGTTTCCTTTCCACTGGTCAAACCAGAGTCTATCTACCCCCTTGAGCTAGTAGGCAACTAACTCAACCCACTCAACATCACATATATGCATAACCTGAAACACTTTCTGGAGCTCCTCAATGATATTCTCAAGATCCTCCTTCATAATAGACGCCATGAATTCTAGTGGGTTCATCCTCAGAAACTCCCGAACCCTAGGGTGTTTGACTCATCCTTTCTGCCATCTCCCTGGCGACTTCCTTGTGTAGTGACCACCTAAGCCAAAGTCTGGATAGCCTGGCGTAGCTTAGCGTTAGAGATATTTGCTTGTTGTGGCTGCTCCCCAAGCACAACTGGACCTCTAGGTTCCTTAAGAATTCGACCAGGCTAGTTTGCATTTCTCCTGGCTAGGCACCCTCTGCCCCTTACTGGTCTGTTAGCTTTGTGAGGAGGCATGATCTGAAAACACAGTGTGAACACACGAGTTAGAAAGGACTTTACAAAGATATATACTCTGAAGCACGAGATAAAAAATAACAATTAATGATGACACTTCCTAATGTCCCGTAGCCTCACTATTAGAGATGTAGCGTGATTCACACCCATAATATGGAGTCTACTAGATACGGTTCCATAGAGTCCCTAGGACTCTTGAACTCTGTGCTCTGATACTAAGTTTATCATACCCCAAGCCTACACCCTCAATGTCGCTGGCACTCGAAAACTATTTCTAGTCCCAAGTGAACCACTTGGCCTGACTACTTACTCAGCGGAAGACTTAGACAATAGTGGAAAGGCTATAAAAGTAATAAGCTAAACAAGAATCATCTGCATAAACTGAGTTTAAAAGGTCACAAGCAATAACTGAAATAAACTAGAATAGAGTACTAACACGTAGTCTATGGAACCTCTACTAAAGCTGTCTGAAAGGACTACTGAGACAGGGCCTAGGTAGCCAAAACTAAAATAAGTGCAGAAACAAAACATAAGTAACACCAAGAGCCTCACCAGATGGCTAGAAGCTGTCTAGTTCTCAACGAAATGGTTGCTGAGGAACTCTATCACCTTCGTCTGCATCATAAAACATACAGATCCTAAGGACGTCAGTACATGGAATGTATAGTATGTAAGATGGCCAAAGTAGTAACTCATAATAACATGATATTTCTCAAAAGACATAAATAGAACTCACAATGAAATAACAATAATAATAGATACTTTGTATGCTGAAATTAACATGCTGAAAACTTGTGAGTAAAACATAGCTTCTTAGCTTGGGGATTTTCTCTAACTGACAACCACTACTATGAACTTCGTGCTGATACAACGTGTTACCCACGCTGCCAGATCCGTCCCGTACTTTGCCGGGGTAGAGAGGAAGAATTAGAGGAGTGCAACCATTATAAAATTGGGCCATCTCGATGGCTAATGAGGAAGGTACCTTGGTACAATCCTGTAAAACCCCACATTTTCATATACTAATGCTATTTAAATAAGTCATGTTATGGTTTGGTCAAATTTGCGTCAATTCTTGAATGTGCTTGAATCTCGTG
>JAOTQR010046104.1:0-14952 GCA_025774065.1 Solanum ossicruentum
ATACACCATGGTACTTCCTCCTGGATAGAACGCGTCAGCTCATCCATCACCAAGGCAAACAAGAAAGGGCTCAACACTGATCCTTGGTGGAGTCCCACCTCAATAGGAAAATACTCAGAGTCTCCACCCACCGTTCTCACCCGAGTTTTGGCTCCATCATACATGTCCTTAATCGCCCTGATATAGGCCACGGGACACCTTTCACCTCTAGACATGACAATCGATTTCAAGCTTGTACTATGAATGGGATTTGTCTATTGAGACTATGCATGTTTTGAGCTATGAAACTATGATCTTTTATGAGATTTGATGATGAATTTCAAGGTATTCTATACAAGGGTTTTACTAAATATTGGTGGGTTGATTTTTATTGAGTTTCCTCATATTATTACACTCTCGAATTGCATGATTTTGAACAAGTATTATACATTCACCAAGTATTTGATAAAATATCTTGACAAGGATTCTTAAAGTTATTGATGATTTATTGCATGATTTATGATTAAAGTGACTTTTTGATGATTTTGGGCTTTCAAAAATGTACTGATTTCATGAATGTCTATGATGATGTAAATGCCAGATTAAGCCTTTTTTCAAAGATTTTACCTCTTATGGGCCTTTGATGTTAATGCAAGGGTAATGCTTGATGATGATCTATTTTTATATTTTAAAGTTAAACTCACCATTAGAGGTCAAAGATGTTTTAGAGCTACTCATGTCATGTTCCATGTTTTGTACAAATTGCTAAAGTGTGATTATTCCAATTATTCCGTGGGATTAGGCTTAGCACCGATAGACAGAGGGTTTGCTCTACTTCCTTGAATTATGTGCCAATATTGAAGTATACTTTTCCCTTGCTTTACTAGTGGATCAATGTAGTGCACTTCTTAATAAAATCCATCCCGAAATGGTATGGGTTCCCATAAGGGGGGTTACTTCACTGAAATGGGACGAGCTTCCGTAAGGTGAAGTATGGTTTAGCTTTGTAAGTAGACCACCTCTTTGCCAATGAGGGGTAATCATCAGGATTCCAAGTTGTAGCTCACTTGGTCTTCTTCTTTTTCGGTTGAGGTCTCTTCCTACATATATGTCATATTCTTTGTAAGTTGAATGTTTTATAAACATGTTTTACTTCAAGCATTGATCATGCATGCCATATTGCGATTATGCTTATCTATTGCCTATTATTATGCACTTTGACTATATTGGCTTATGTCTTATTGCTTTGCATCCTGCATACTTAGTACATTCAGATATACTAACGAATATTGTTGCATACATGATATCGCCATGTAGGGACCAGAGCTTCTCTTGATCATCCTCCACATGGCTAGTGAGATTATTCGAAGATAAGCTTGGTGAGTCCTCATATTCGGGGATGTTATCTACTTCTCTTGCTATTTCTAAGACTTCTTTATGTTGAATATTTCACATTATAAGGGTGAGCCTGGAAAGTGTCTAGGCCCCCTCTTCATTCTATGTTTAGAGTTGTTGTTGGAATAATATGACATATTTATGCTACAAGCTTGACTTTTCATGTTTTTATGATTATCAAAGACTTCCCTTAATCTTGCTTCCCTTTTTAGATTATCTCTTGTTGTTGTTCACTTTGCTTCTGCTACTAGGGATGTATGATTGATATGCTAAGAGGCTTGTTTGGATCTCTTTGGGTTCCCATTCGCCATGTCACGTCTAGGCCCTAGGCTTACGTCATAAAAAAATTTGTATCAGTGTACTAGGTTCTTAATCGTCCTCGAAATCCAACACATCGCATCGATTAGAGTCTTAGTCATTGTTGTGAAGCGCGCCACAACTATGAATGGGAGGCTTTGAGGCATTTTAGGAAATATTTCACTTCTTCATGATCTATGTCGTGCGGTAATGCTAAGTTTCCTAAGGCTTATTATTGATCCCTAACCATTATATTTTAGAATATGTCTCAAGCTATTTAGAACGGTGACATTTACTATATGGAGGTTCACAATGCTCTATGGATATTGGCCAAAGCTGTAACCACCCAATTCAACCAATCAATGGACACCCTCGAGAGGTCAAATGAAAAGAAGGAGAAGGAAAGGGCCAAGAGAGCCCGAGTTGAGGGTGCTTCATCTTCTACGATACTACCGGTGCCCAAGTACCCGAAGAAAAGGGCCCTTTTTGCCACTTGTCAAGGGTGTGTCAGGAAACACCAAGGGAGGTGCTTTGCATGGATTACGGATTGCTTCACGTGTAGTGGTGTTGGGCATAATATATGGGGTTTCCTGGTTAACTCAAAGGAACGGAGACAAAAGGAGTAATTTGAAGGGAGGCTCCCACATGCTAAGCCCAATGGAAATGGTGGGATGACCTGTCCTAGGTGCCCAAAATATGGGAGAAATCATAATAGCATATATCTGAGAAACACAAGTGCATGATTTTGGTGTGGAAAGATGGGAGAAAAGATTGGTGACTATCCATATGTTCAAAGGAAGGGTAAGGGTGTTGGTATCCTAGTTTCTCCTCCATGCGGCAAGTATGGGAAGCACTATCTAGGAGATAGTTTGGCCGGTTTGAGAGCATTTTTTGAGTATAGTGCAAAGGATCATGAGTGTGGACATTGTCCATGGGTTACTAAGGACTATGAGGATGATCGTCAATGTACGCACTACGGGTCACTAGACTTAGCATAGTGCTTCACAGGTACGTTAAAGATTTTTGATTTTGATGTGTATGCATTGATACACCTGGGTGCCACTCTTTCTTTTTTTACTCCTTTTATTGCCAAAAAGCTTCATGTTAGTCCCAAATTGTTTTATGAACCTTATAAAGTGTCTACCCCCATTGGAGAGCCCATCATTGCTAACAAAGCCTATAGAAATTATCTCGTGTTCATTTTTCATAAAATGATGCCTTGTAATTTTGGTTGACTTAGATATGGTGGATTTTGATGTCATTCTTAGGATAGATTGGTTGCATGTATATTATGCTTCTATTGATTTTAGAGATTGTAAGGTTAAATTCCAATTCCCTAAGGAGTCTATCCTTGAGTGGGAAGGTCATGATGTGGTGGTCAAGTGTAGATTTATTTCTTGTCTTAAAGCCCAAAAGAGTTGATTTCTAAGGGTTGACTTTGTCATCTTGTGAGCATTAGGGACGTTGAGTCCAAAGTCCTTCTTATTGAGTCAGCTCTAGTGGTTAATGTTTGTTGATGTCTTTCCCGATGAGCTTCTCAGTTTTCCTCCTGAAAGGAAAATAGATCTTCATATATACCTCCTTCCCGATACTCAACCCATTTCTTTTCCCCTTGCCGTATAGCCCCGGCAGAGTTGGAGGAGTTGAAGGAGCAACTAAGGGATTTGTTGAAAAAGGATTTATAAGGCCTAGTAAATCACCTTGGGGTGCACCGGTGTTGTTTGTGAAGAAGAAGAATGGTTCTTTTAGGATGTTCTTTGATTACTGGCAACTTAATAGAGTTACCATCAATAAAAAGTACCCTCTACCAAAGATTGATGACCTTTTTGATCAACCTCAAGGGGCTAGTCAATTTTCTAAGATTGATCTTTTGTCCGGGTGTCACCAAGTAAAAGTGAGGGAGTGTGACATTCCCAAGACGACTTTCCAGACTAGGTATGGACACTTTGAGTTTGTGGTTATGTCCTTTGGATTGACTGATACACTGTCTATATTTATTAATCTTATGTATAGGCTCTTTAAACCCTACCTTGACTTGTTTGTGGTGGTTTTTATTGATGATATCTTGATTTATTCCCATAGTGTAGATCACTTGAGGGTGGTGTTGCAAATCTTGAGGGAGGAGAGGTTATATGCAAAATATGAGAAATGTGTGTTTTGATTGAAAGAGGTTGCATTATTGAGACATGTGGTGTCAAGTGATGGTATTAAGGTAGATCCTAAGAATATGGAGGTGATTAGAAATTGGCCTAGACCTTTGACTCCAACGGATATTAGAAGTTTCTTAGGTTTGGTGGGTTACTACTGGAGGTTTGTAAATGGTTTATCTTTTATTGCTTCCTCTATGACTAAGTTGACCCAAAAGAAGGAAAAATTTTTGTAGACGGATGAGTGTGAAAAGAGTTTCCAAACTTTGAAGGATAAGCTTTTCTCCGCTCCCATCTTGGCTCTACCGGAAGGATTGAAAGGATTTATGGTATATTGTAATGCCTCAAGAATTGGTTTGGAGTATGTTTTGATGCAAAGTGATAAGGTGATAGCATATGCCGCTAGACAACTTAAGGTACATGAGAAGAATTATCCCACCAATGATCTTGAATTAGCAGTCATGGTATTTGCATTGAAAATTTGGCGTCCCTACTTGTATGGGGTTCATGTTGATGTGTTCATCGACCACAAGAGTTTTCAATACGTGTTCACCCAAAAAGACCTTAACTTGAGACAAAGAAGGTGGTTAGAGCTCCTTAAAGATTATCATATAAGTGTGCATTATTACCCCAGCAAAAATAATATTGTGGCCCATGCTTTAAGCAGGGTGTCTGTGGGTAGTCTAGCTCGTGTTGATGATGGTGGCAAAGAGGTGGCAAGAGAGGTTCATTGGTTGGCTAGATTGGGTATTAGGTTGGATGAAGTTGATAATGGTGGTGTAGTGGTTGTTGATGGTTCCAAATCTTCCTTAATTGAGGAGGTAAAGGCAAAGTAAGATCTTGACCCTGCCTTACTAGAGTTGAAGGCCTTAGTGAGAGATGGTAAACTGGAGATTTTCTCATAAGGGGGAGATGATATCCTTAGGTACCAAGGTAGATTGTGTATGCTAAATGTGGGTGATTTGAGAGAATTGATCTTGGAAAAGGCCCATAATTCATCATATTCCATCCACCTCGATTCTAAAAAGATGTATAGAGACTTGAGGGAAGTGTATTGGTGGGGAGGTATGAAGAGAGTCATTGCCAAGATCATATCCTGATGTCTATATTGCCAACAAGTGAAAGCCGAACATCAAAGGCCGGGTGGTCTAGCCTAAGATATAGAGATTTCTACTTGGAAGTGGGAAGAGGTCAACATGGATTGTTTATTGAGTTTCCTTAGACTAAGAAACATTTTGACTCTATTTTGGGTTGTTGTGGATAGAATGACAAAGTCGACTCACTTCCTACCAGTGAAAACTACTTATGGTGCCGAAGATTATGCCAAATTACACATTCATGAGTTGGTTAGATTGCATAGGGTTCCCTTGTCTATCATTTAGTATCATGATGCTCAGTTCACTTCTCACTTTTGGAGGTCCTTCCAAAGAGGTCTTGGTATGAAGGTTAAGCTTAGCACGACCTTTCACCCTCAAATAGATGTTTAAGCCGAGAGGACTATCTAAACTCTTGAGGACATGCTTAGAGCTTGTGTTTTGGAGTTTAAGGGTAGTTGGGATGAACATCTTCCACTTATTGAATTTGCTTAAAATAATAGCTATCCCTCAAGCATTGGTATGGCTCCTTTTGGAGCTCTTTATGGTAGGCATTTTTGTAGATCCTTGGTTGGGTGGTTTGAAGTGGTGGAGATGGTTTTGCTAGGTCCGAATTCAGTCATAGACGCCTCAGAGATGGTGAGGTTGATTAGGGAAACACTTAAAATAGGCCAAAGAAGACAAAAGTCCTATTTCGATGTGAGGCGAAGAGACCTTGAGTTTAAGGTTGGTGATTGGGTTATTTAAAGGTCTCACCGATGAAGGGTGTGGTCCGATTTTGCAAGCAGGGGAAGTTAAGCCAAAGGTTTATGTATCCTTATAATGTTTTGAGGAGAGATAGTAAGGTTTTTTATGAGTTGGAGTTGCCTACGGAGGTGGACATGGTTCATCCGCGCTTCTATGTATCCATGTTGAGAAAGTATGTGGGTGACCCAAGTGCTATAGTGCCCTTGGATGTTGTGGGTATGGTAGAAGATAATTTGACTTATGAGGAGGTCTTGGGGGAGGTTTTGGATAGACAAGTGAAGAGGTTGAGAAACAAATATGTAGCTTCCGTCAAGGTCTTTTGGAGGAACCAACAAGTCGAAAGTGTCACATAGGAAGCCGAGGCGGACATGAGAAAGTGATATCCATATCTCTTCCACTCTACTCAAGCCAAAGTTACTATTGTAGGTTCCCTATATGATTTCAGTTCCTAAGTCTCAGTCTTATGTCCTTTTGCATGCATTCATTTTTATGTTGACAAGTCTATGGTGATTTTTGACATTCTTGTTGAGATTTTTGAAAATGATGTTTAAGTGCATTTGTTATATTAATATCGGGCTGAAATATCTATGATTACTTCCCTTATATACATTTTGTGATATTCGAGGATGAATGTTCCCAAGGGGGAGATATTGAAATGCCCCAAAAAGGCCCCAAAAATTTGCTTCGAAAATGCCCATAATCGTAATTTTCACATATCACAAAATCCATGAGTGATATCGAAAATCTGTCTTCATATTTTTTATCAAGGGAAAACTTGAATGGAAATTGGGCATAACCCAAATTTTAGAAGACCCATAGTGAAAAATGATTTTCGCCAACTTTTCCCAAAACAGTGGGCATTCTTGTTGGCTCTGCGACGTGAACCTATCGCAGAGTAGTGTAATCACTTAATTTTTCTGTTTCAGCCTGAGGCATTAAGGTCTTATCCACATGCCCATTTATGCATAAAAACACCTATATTTAGCCATTTTTCAACTCCATATCACTCAAGACACTCTCAAAACCCTCTCCAAGACTTAACCAAGTATTTCAACCAAATTTAGGTATCCCAAGCTTAATTCCAAATCTCAAGAACTTCATTCAACCTTCAAGTCTCCTTCAAGTCTACATCAAAGAATCCCCAAATTTTGGTATATGGATTTCATCCATTGGAGCCTAATCTCCTTTTTTATGAAAATTGCATATTTTCAAGTTGTACTATCTATAGATATCTTCTATTATGGATTATGAGTATATATTATGTTGGGGTTTTATGAAATGTAGATTTATTATACATGACTATCTATTTCAATCTTGTACTATGAATGGGTTTGATCTATTGAGACTATGCATGTTTAGAGCTATGAAACTATGATCTATTACGAGATTTGATGATGAATTTCAAGGTATTTTATATGAGGGTTTTACTAAATGATTGTGGGTTGATTTGAATTGAGTTTTCTCATATTATTACACTCTTGAATTGCATGATTTTGAAAAAGCATTATACACCCACCAAGTGTTGATAAAATATCTAGACAAGGATTCTTAAAGTTATTGATGATCTATTGCATGGTTTATGAGTCAAGTTCCTTGATGATGATTTTGGGCTTTCAAAAATATACTGAATTCACGAAAATGTCCATGATGTTGTAAATGCCATATTAAGCCCTTTTTCAAAGATTTTACATCTTGGGTCTTTGATATTAATGCAAGGGTAATGCTTGATGATGATCCATTCTTATGTTTTAAAGCTAGGCCACCCTTAGAGGTCAAAGGTGTTTTAGAGCTACATATGTCATGTTTCGTGCTTCTTACAAATTGCTAAAGTGTGACTATTGCAATTATTTCATGGGATTATGCTAAGCAGCGATGGATGGAGGGTTTGCGCTTTTTCCTTGAACTATGTGCCAACATAGGAGTATACTTTACCCTTTGCTTTAGTAGTGGATCCATTTAGTGCAAAATGGGATGGGCTCTAGTAAGGGGGATTACTTCTCAGAAAAGGGATGGGCTCCCATAAGGTGAAGCATGGTTAACCTTGGCAAGTAGGCCATCTATTTACCAATAAAGGGTAATCATCGAGATTCCAAGTTGTAGCTCGCTTGCTCTTATTCTTTTTCGGTTGAGGTATCTTCCCACATATGTATCATATTCTATATAAGTTGAATGATTTATAAACATGTTTTACTTCAAGCATTGATCATGCATACCATATTGAGATTATGCGTATCTATTGCCTATTACTATGCACTTCGACTATATTGGCTAATGTCTTATTGCATTGCATCCTATATACTTAGTATATTCAAACGTACTAATGCATATTTTTGACTACATGATACCACTATGTAGGGACCGGAGCTTCTCTTTATCATCCTTCACATGGCTAGTGAAATTATTCGAAGATAAGCTTGGTGAGTCCTCAAGTTTGGGGACGCTATTTACTTCTCTTGCTATTTCTAAGACATTTTTTATGTTGAACATTTGACATTATGAAGGTCAGCCCGAAAAGTATCTTGGCCCCCGCTCCTTTTTATGTTTAGGGGTGTTGTTGGAATATTATGATGTATTTATGCTATAATCTTGACTCTTCATATTTTTATGATTATCAAAGACTTCTCTTAGGCCTACTTCCCTTTTTGTATTATCTCTTGATGTTGTTTACTTTGCTTTTGCATCCAAGGATGTTTGATTGATATGCTAAGAGGCTTGTTTAGGTCCCTTTGGGTTCCCGTTTGTTGTATTACGTCTAGGCCCTAGGCTTGGGTCGTGACCATTAGTAATATCGAGAAAAAGGTAAAATCTTGTATAGCGTGCAAAAAAAATACGTGATGCATTAGTTGTAAGCTAAAAAGCAAAATGAAGTGTTGAAACAGGGCAAAAAGTTGAAAAATAAGATGAAAGCATCCAGAAGATCGTGAAATAGGAAAAAGAAAAAATAAGGTGAAAATAACAAAGTTAGTCGGTTGAAAGTGTAGAAAAATGCAAATTAGTGAATTCTCTTGAGTCTACATATTCCCTGTAGGTTCAACACTAACCTTTCTTAGGTTCTTTTTCTTGATAGCGATCACTTTATCCTCTAAAAAGGAGGTGTAACTTGGGCAACATCAAGAAACATACTACCCTAGTTACTTTTCTATATGGTTTTGCAACACTTATTCTAGTTTAGGATTACTTTCTGCAAATTACAAACCCCTCTTTTCCAGGAAATAAGTAGGTTACTTGACTTGCTTGAAATTACTCTGAGTCTACCATATTCCCAGTGAGTTCGACCCTAACCTTGGTTAGGTTATATATCTTGACAACGGCCGCTTTAATCCTCAAAAAGGAGGTATAACTTGGGCGACATCAAGATATTTGCACTGTTGTTGGGGAATATGACTAGACTAGTTTAATTTGAGTAATTCGATAATTAATCCTTATTTCCCTCATTTTACTTTTTTGTTTTTTTTGTTTTGTTTCAGCATGCAGGTGTAGTGTATGCACAACACTCAAAGTCGAGTCTCTCCATTTGACCTTGGGATCCAAAAGAAACAATGTTGTAAATGAGGAAGTAAAAGAAGTACTGAACTAGAACAATAATGAGAACAATAATAATACACCGCCATAGGATTTTCAGGTTGCGACTCATACATGGAATCAATATCTGCTTAACCATAAGCGATGGATGTCACCCGAGATATTGTGTAACCTTCACTACTAGTATCATAAAGTTCATTATTTTTAGTGGGTTACCCCAAAAGTTTCAAAATCGCTAGTTGTTCACGAGCCTACCATCAGAGGATCTGCATAACCATCTACACAACATTGTCTTCATTATTAAACCATTACGGGAAGCCAGAATCTGTCTATCGATATTGTTGGGCTCCATATCTTCCCATTATCTGTAATAGCCGATGCAACACTATTGTTATCTGAGCTCCCACGGTGTTTGATCACCAGCTAGGCTGAACAGCAAATGGCCTTTTTAGAGAGGTTCTTTCTGAAGTCAAAGAAGTTTAAGTTGAAAGACCATATCAACAACTTCGGGAAATTGCTTAGTGATTTGATCAGCCCTATGTGGGAAAGGTACACAAAGTGCCTGAGAAGTATCTCTGACCACAAGATCATGGATGAAGCCTTAGTGGAGATCTTTTATCGAGCCCTAGATAAGAATAGCCAAGTTGTTTCTGACACTATCATGGGAGGCTCGCTTCTTGATTGTCTATTTCTAGTGATTTATGAAAGGTTGGAGAAAGTGATCATGACAAATCATGCATTAGGGACAAGAGATAAGTCAACCAAAAAGGGCTCACTTGCAATCAGTACTAATTCGACGCAAGCAAAAGTAAATGAGGATATGATGCAAGAGCTTGCTTAGATTATTACCAATATTGAATTGTTAATGAAGCAGAACCAAGAACATGTGACTGCAAATGCTTATTAGCCTTCACAAGTACCTATGTACGAGGAGCCTTACTATAAGGAGGACACTTGTTTCATCACTGATAAGATGATGAGTTTTCGGACCAACACCCAAGGGTCTAGTTAGGAATATTATTGCAAAAGATCAAGGAAGGTCAGATCTTTAACAGGGATGGCATTTTTAGAGATAACAATCGAGGAGGCTACTATGATAGGAACAAGGGCTAGGACAAAGATGTTGTATAGGTAAGCCAGAGATATTTATAGGAATGGTCAATATGATATCGCATAATCGAGATTCAGGTGCTAGTAGCTCTAGAGTTGAGGAGATATTCAATCGACTGTTGAAGAAGTCTAGCGCTAAGGATGAGACTTAAAGGGGATGAAATCTAACATCTCTAGTATGAATAAGAAAATTAACTCTCATTCGGTTGCTATCGAGCAGCTAGAACAGTAGTTTGGTCAAATGTCAACTCAATTAAACAACACCACAAAGGTACATTGCCCAACAATAAAATTCAGAATCAAAAGTATGAAGGACAGTGTATGGTTGTGACTACTCATGGTGGCAAACTGATCATTGAACCTCCAATGTTTGTTGATGATGATGATATTTGTAAGGAGATAGTTAAGAGAAACGATGCAGAGACCAGAGATGCTCGTGCAAAGGATGGGGTTAGTGATATTGCAATGATACCAAAGAAGTTGAAACCCATTCCTAGACCTCCCTCTCCTTTCATTTAAAGACTCAAAAGATAGGAGGAGAAAGGTAAATTCAGCACTTCATCTCCATGTTGAACACCTCTCAATCAAAAAATCCCTCTAATTGAGGCATTAGAGAAGATGCCTGGGTAAGCAAAGTTCGTGAAGGACTTGGTCATCAAGAAGTGAACTGTGAGCGAAGAGCTCTCACAAGAGCTTCAACATTGCAGTACAATAGCTATAATCTTCTTAGTGCAGAAGCAAGATGTTCCTAGAGCATTCACTATACCTTGAACCATTGTAGATGTTGAGTTCACTAGTGCATTTTATGACCTAGATCCCACATAAATCCCTTGCGGTGTTCAAGAAGCTAGGATTGGGAGCCCCTACACCTACGAGCAAGCAATTATTGATGGCCGATAGAACGGTTAACAATCCTATAGGGTTGCTATATGATACCCTTGTCAAATTAGAGAAATTCATATTCCTTGCAGACTCTGTGATCCTTAATTGCAAGGTTGACTTCGAAGTCCCAGTTATCTTGGGAAGGCCTTTCTTAGGCACTAGGTCAGCACTGGCAGAGATAGAGTAGGGCCAACTCAAGTTTAGATTGGGAAATAATGAGGTCATCTTCAATATCTTCCAATATACAAAGAGGAATGATGATCTGAAGGTGATCTCTATCATTAAGAGTGTTGATGAGGTGGAACCAAAGGTACTAATCGAAGAAAGACTGAGTGTCGACACTCTGGGAGTAGTGTTAATGAATTTTCAGAATGTCGGCATCCCAAACTATGATAAGATGATAAATGCATTAGGTTAATATGGTTTCACCAGATGCCCAGCTAAGCTTGAATAGGACCTGAAAATTTGAGAGTCACCATCTACTAGACCATCCATTGAGAAGCCACCAGTGTTGGAATTGAAGGATCTTCCATCCTATCTAAGGTATGTATTTTTGGGTGCTAACAATATGTTTCCTGTCACTGTTGTTGCAGATCTTAACGACGAATAGGTAAATGTATTGATCGCGGTGCTTAAGCAGTTCAAAATGGTTATTGGATAGACAATTGCAGACATCATTGGCATCCTACCTAGGGTGTGCATCACAAAATTTAATTTGTCAAGGACTACAAGCCAAGCATTGAATACCAAAGGCATCTCAACCCACCTATGGAAGAGGTGGTGCGCAAAGATATCATAAAGAGGTTGGACACAGGTGTGATATATCCAATCACTAATAATGAATGCATTAGCCCAATCTGGTGTGTTTCAAAGAAGGGAGGTATCGCTGTCGTCCCAAATGCCAATAATAAGTTGATCCCCATGCAACTAGTAATTGGTTGGAAGGAGTGCATGGACTATAGAAAGCTCAATGCATCAACTGAAAAGGACTATTTCCCTATGCAGTTCATGGACCTAGTACTAGATTTCTTGGCAGGATAGTGATGGCATTGCTTTCTTTATGGTTACTCAAGCTACAACCAAATATCTATTGCTCTAGAAGACTAAGAGAAAATGACATTAACATGTCCCTATGGCATCTTAGCATTCAAAAGGATGCCATTTGAGTTTTGTAATTCACCAGTACCATTCCAGAAATACATGATGTCCATCTTCTCAGACAGAGTGGAAGACACTATCAAGGTATTCATGGATGACGTTAGTGTGTTCAGTGACTTATTCAATGACTACTTAAAGTGTTTATAGGTGGTGTTTAATAGACGTGAAGAATGCCATCTAGTATTAAATATGGAAAACTGAAACTTCATAGTGAATGAAGGTATTGTGTTAGGGAAGAATCTCCATCAAAGGGATTGAGGTGCTTAAAGCTAAAGTGGAGGTGATTGAGAAGCTTTCCCCTCCCATCTCAGTTAAGGGTATAAGGAGTTTCTTGAGCCATTCAGGATTCTAGAGGCGCTTTATAAAGGACTTCTGAAAGATCACAGACCTATAACACCTCACATCTTACAATACTAGTACTATGCAAATGAAACATAATATGGTTAAGTCAAATTAGCACCAATTTTTAAAAGTGCTTGAATCTCGTGTTAATGGGTGGTATGTGCGTCTAACGCTTAAAAGGGTAGAGTGTATGCATGTTCAGTGTCAAATTGAGGAGATCATGGTCTTAAATGAAGTAAGAGAATTGAGGCGCATGTAGGACTTAAAAAGCTAGCAGGAGAGTCAGCTACTTGCTTAGCTTAAATTTGCTAGCTAAACGGAGAGAAGGCTCGACGTCGAATTTGTCCAAGTCCAATTATGAATAAAGTCCGTGTTAAAGGTATAACTTTAGCCCATATTTTAGTATCATAAATGGACTACATTTTCATCCCAAGGAGGATATTATAAGGGGCCCAAATACATCACAATGTCTTTGATAAATTAGGCCCAAACCTATTAAGAAGAAAGTTGAAACAAATGGGCAGCAATGGCCCAACCAATTTGGAGCCCTATAAGGCCCAAGTGAAAGGGGAAAGGAGCTGCATCACTAGCATGGTGAAGGATACGAATACCTTAGTATGTCAGCCAAAATCCTACTTTAAAAGGGGTTAAAGCAGCTCCCATAAGTCACTCTTTAACTTGACCAACAAAAAATCAGATTGCTCCCCAAAGTTTTCTCTCAACTTTTCTTGACTTTGTCAAGCAGCCAAATGACTCTTTTAGGGTTCTTAAGGAGTCCCTAAACCTTGAAGGTAAAGCTTAGTAATTATAACTGTGTTTATTATAAGGTTTATTCATGAAAAAAAAGAGACTATGTTGGTTAGGTATATGCTGAAAATTCTAGACAACATGTGTTGTAAAGATAGTTGTGAATTTTTCGTGTTGTTCAAGAGGCTTTTCTCTTCTTGGTTGGCTGTATTATGAAGTAATACTTATGTAGTTAACAAAGGTTGGTTTTATAGTAATGTAACCAGGTTGTTTCAACACTTTTACAATCCACAAAAGTGAGTCCATATATGATATTGCAATTGTGTTCTTAGTATGAACTTGTGGGCTGTTGGATGGAAGGCTACTGCCTCACATCCTTAAAAATTGATTTGTTACTGTTACGAGACATTTTCAAATCTGTGTTTATGTATAAATATTTTGGGAATAGTTTGGTTGAAGTTGGTAAAGGTTTGAAATCATCAACGTCGTAATGCAGCAAAGGGACATAACGTTACGCCACCTATTTGTATGTTGCATAGAATTATTGTGCCCTATGCTTTGTGGACTGTTGTAAGACTGTTATAGCACTAAAAAAGGTTGCAAATGATGTGTATTTGATAATGTGTGTTAGAAAATACAGATAGGGGAGGAAAGGTACGGTTAGGGGAGGAAAGGTTGAAAGAATACGCTTGGGTTCATAATTATCTGTTGGTTGCGCATGTGTTATTTTTTTATGTGATTGGGCCGTCAAGGTGTATCTATTGACTGTTAATGCTAGTTTTATCACCTACTATGTTGTAGATAAATATTTAGAGGAAGGAAGGTTATCTCGAGGTAGTATGTAACACCCCACATTTTACATGTACTAATGCAATGTAAATGAATCATATTATGGTTTGGTCAAATTAGCATCAATTCTTGAAAGTGCGTAAATCTCTTGTTAATGGGCGATATGTAAGTCTAAATGCTTATGAAGATAGAGGATATATATGTGTTGGTGTTGAGTTGATGATATATTATCCCTTAACTAAGTAAAAAAATTGAGGTTATTATATGACTTAATAATCTAGTAGGTGAGACACCTACTTTCTTAGCTTAAAGATGATAGCTAAACGGAGACAAGGCTCGACACCGAATTGGTTCAAGCTCGATTATGAATAAATTCCATGTTAAGGGTGTAACTTTGGTCCATGTTTTAGTATCATTAATGGACCTTATTTTTAGTCCAATAAGATTTTAAAAACATCCAAAGTACACTACAAACAACATGGCCATTTGGACCCAAAAACAAGTAGGAAGAAAGCTGGAAATTGGTAGCATAAGTCCATCATATTTGAGACCCAATTGAGCCCAATTTTGGAGGATAAGATTCTGCAATAATAGACCTTTGATGGATGTCATTATCAAGTCAAAAGTTGAAGACATAGTTGGCCAATTTGATCTTTAAAAACGGGTTAAGTGCAGCACTAAACCATTCCACTAGGAAATAAAGTTTCAGCTTTCTTAAAGTCATTTGTCCTCTCTATAATTGA